>CBVK0100306891.1:0-12292 GCA_900067695.1 Picea abies
TGTAAAAGTGATCCCCACTTCTCTTTATAAAAGTGGGACACTTCATAAAACAACTTACACTATCACATGGTCAGTTGGTTACCGTTTACACCTTTTTTTTAAAAGGGCATAACTCTCACATTGGAAGTCCGTTTTCAGTGCCATTTTTTTTAAAACCGCATAAATTTTCGAGATATTTCCATCCAGATCATCAGTTTTAGTTTTTAAATCAACATTATCTGCATATTTAATATGGGTTCTACAAGTAATGTCGTGCTTACCAACAACAACTACTTCCAATGGAAATCTCATATGGAAGATTTATTAAGAAGTAAAGGCTTGTACTGGATTACCTTGGGAAAGGAAAACGAACCCACTGATGATGATAAGAAAGCCAAATGGGCTAATAAGAGTGATGAAGCATGTGGACTAATCAGAATGTCCATCTCTCCCAATTTAAGATGCCACCTCCAAGAAATTGATGACCTCGAAGAAGCTTGGACTAAAATTAAACCAGATGTAAGTCACTTCCATGTATTTGGTAGTATAGCATGGGATCACATTCCTGATGAGAAAAGGAAAGCATTGGAGCCTAAATGTGAGAAATGTATATTTGTTGGTTATTCTGAAGATGTCAAAGGTTATAGACTTCTTCAACCACATTGTAATGAAATTATTCTTAGAAAAGATGTTAAATTTGATTAAAATCTCTTGGCCTACGAGCTTACTTCGACGATTGTGCCTTCCTCATCCTGTGAGCCATCTTTGACGTTTGTGCCTTCTTCTGTTCCTATTCTAGTTTCTTCTTCAGATGATGACAATGAGGATGAAAATCCACCTCCTCCTTCTGACCTTCCTCCAAATGAGTCCTTTGAGCCTAAACAAGCACCAATTCCACTGCTTCCTATATGGGTTCGTTCAACACGAGAAGCAACTGGTGATATTGTCGGTGATCCTTCAGATCAGCGTCGAACACGTTCATAGTTCCAGGGAGCCTTTTCTCTTTTGGCTCAAGTTTCAGAGACTCATGATCCAAAGACATTTGCAGAAGCTTCAAGTCATCCGGATTGGGATACAACAATGAATGAAGAGTATTGTTCTTTAATGGCAAATGATACTTGGGATCTTGTACCTCTTCCAAAAGGAAGAAAACTTGTTAGATGTAAATGGGTCTACATAACTAAGTATGCATCAGATGGAAGTGTTGAAAGACATAAGGCTCGGTTAGTTTCCAAAGAATTCTCCCAAGTTGAAGGAATTGACTATAATGAAACCTTTGCCCCTGTAGCCAAAATGAATTCCATCCGCCTTGTTCTTGCCCTTGCTGCCTCACTTAAATGGGAGGTCCATCAGATGGATGTTAAATCTTCCTTCTTTCATGGCGATTTGAAAGAAAAAATCTACTTGGAACAACCTCTTGGCTATGTCCAGAATGACTCTAGCCTTGTTTGTCGCCTTAAGAAATATCTTTATGGTCTTAAGCAAGCTCCCCGACCTTGGTATACCAAAATGGACAACTTTCTTATTGACACTAGATTCTCTAGATGCCATTCTGATCCTAATGTTTATACCAAGAAAGAAGGAAGCCATCTCATAATCCTTGTCCTTTATGTTTATGATCTTATCCTTACTGGTAGTGACTCAAAACTTTTAAACCATGTGAAAACCAACCTTAAGAAGAAATTTGAGATGGCAGATTTAGGATTTTTGTACTATTTCCTTGGACTCCAAGTTTTGCAAACCAATGAAGGAATTTTTCTTTCCCAGTCTAAGTATGCCTGTGACCTTCTTCGTCACTTTCACATGGATGATTGTAAACCAACCCCTTCTCCCTTCCAGTCTGGAGTCAAGCTTACTACCACCTGTACTTCTCCTGAAGTTGACACCACCCTGTACCGTCAATTAGTTGGTAGCCTCTTATACTTGACTCATACCCGTCCTGATCTTTCCTTCGCTATTGGTCTTGTTTCTTGGTATATGAAAACACCCCATGAAAGTCATTTGAAAGTAGCTAAAAGGATACTTCACTATGTCCGTGGTACAGTTCAGTTCATGATACATTACAATTCAAGGGGGAATCCTTTATTGGTTGGTTTCACTGATTCAGATTGGGCCGTTGACCCTGATGATCAGAAGTCTACTGTAGGTTATGTTTTCAGCCTTGGTTCAAGACCTGTCACTTGGGCCTGTAAGAAAAAATAGGCTATTGCACTTTCTTCAGTAGAAGCAGAGTACCGAGTAGCGGTAAATGAAAGTCAGGAAGTCAGGAAGTGCTCTTTTTCCCTATAGAAGATCAAGTTGCAGACATTTTCACAAAGTCTCTTATAGAAGTGAAGTTTTCCAAGCTTTGATCTATGTTAGGAGTTCAAGAAGTTTTCATTAAGGGGGGATAGGCTCTAATGCCTCCTTCCTTCTCCTATTGTGTCACTATTGTAAATCCTTGAATCCCATCCCAAGTTGTTCTTAAGGGGGGATGCTAGGATATTTAGACACTTAGGAGTCAGTTAAGATCTACTTGGTCTAATGTGTTGTTAGGTAAAAGTGTGTTTCCTAGTGTGTTTATTTAGTATTCATTAGTTTGCATTTGTAGTTAGGAAATCTGACGGTCACGATATGTTTCTGACATAAAGTGATCTGACAGTTCATACTCTCCTTGATCTTAACGACCATTGATCTGTGGCTTAACACCCAATTTTTCCATGATCTCTATTTAAAGAGCATGGAGGGTCATTTGCTGATGATTGATTGTGAGAAACTCTATTGTAAAATCTATTTGTAATATTTTTCTTTTGCATTAATAAACTGCTCAAAGTGGTCGCATTGGCTGGGGCCGTGAATGTTTCTCCATAGGGGTTTTACCACATGAAAACATCAGAGTGTTGATATTTGATCTGGTTATGGGAGTGGTTACTGAAGGTGTTCGTCCTCTGTTGGAATACCTCTGTTGTCGAACAATTATGCAGGGAAAGAAACAATGCATAAGGTTCTCAGAGCTGGCCTCTGGTGGCCTACTTTACATAAGGATGCTAAGGAATACTACAGAGCCTGTGATGCATGTCAAAGAGTAGGAAAGCCCTATTGAAGGGATGAGATGCCTTTGGCACCACAATTAACATTACAAGTATTCAAGAAATGGGCCATTGACTTTGTGGGACCTATTAACCCACTAGGAAGGTGCATAGGAGCTAGATACATTATTAGTGTGACAAAATATTTGACCATATGGGAAGAAGCAAGAGCAGTTAAGGAATGCAATGCAGCTATAGCTGCACAGTTCATCTTTGAGGATATTATAACCATATTTGGATTCCTGAAGATCCTCATGAGTGATCAAGGCACACAATTCATCAACAAAACTATTGAAGCGTTGACTTAGGAATTTGAAGTTCACCATTAGAAGAGTACTCCATACCATCCACAGGCGAATGGTATAGTCGAAGATTTCAATAAGATATTGGAGACAACACTCACTAAGATTTGTAGTGTTAACATAGATGATTGGGATTTAAGAATTCTAACAATATTATGGTATTATCGAACTACTTGAAAGAAACTGACAACACAGACTCCATTTAAGTTGGTATATGGCCTGGAAGTAGTAGTATCTATGGAATACTTGGTTCCTAGTTTAAGAATTGCAACATTTACAGGTATGGATGACACAGACGCTGTTCAAGATTGGCTTGCACAATTATTGGAACTAGAGGAAGACAGGTTCATTGCAGGATTTCATCAGCAGATACATAAAGAAAGGGAGAAGGCTTATCATGACAAACACATCAAGAGGTAGGCATTCAAGCAAGGATATTTGGTATTGTTATATGACAAGAAGTTCATGAAGCATCCAGGGAAGTTCAAGACATATTGGCTAGGGCCATTTAAGGTTGCCTATGTTATAGAAGGAGGAGTTGCGCAGTTGAAGACCCTTAATGGAGAATGGAAAGAAGGTTTGGTAAATGGGAGCCAATTGAAATTGTATTATGACAACTAGATGCCTCACATCTCTCAGTAAAAGAAAAGGAAGAAGGGTCTAGGTACCAGGTTCATTTGAAACTGGGTACCAGACACATAAAAGACAGTCTGTACACAATAGGGAGGGACAGAGTAGAAAGCACAGGTTACTTTGCGTAGTCTGCAGTTGAAGTAAAACATAAGGTTCAATCTTCTAGTGACTCTGGACGAGTCACATGTGAGTTTTGGGGGCCTGTTGGCCCTTGGTTAGGTAAGGAAGCGAAGACTAAGGAAGAAAGATGAATTACGAACTGCGTGGAAGGCAAATAAACCAAGGAGGGGTCAAAGTGGCTAAAGAAGAAGAAAATAAGGAGCGAAGTAAAGGAAAATCTATCTGTTGGAAGAGGAGATCGAGGAATAAAAAGTAGCAAAGAAGAGGGATCATGGATAAATTGAAAAGTGGGAGAAGACATTAGCGAGCGCTTTAGAGCACCTTGTGGAAAAGAAGGAAAGACAGGTTGGCGAAGCCCTTAAAGCATGGGTCAAGTTGACCTAGGGTTTAGGCACCTAAGGTTTTGGATATAGGGTTTTGACACCTAGACTTTGGCTATGTAATGTATAAATAAAGGTCTAGAAGACTTAGGAGGGTTCTTTTTAAGTTGGTTCGTTGATACTATGGTTGTTGTTGTTCATTGTTGATTATTGTTGTAGAGAACAATATAGAGACTGTATTGTAAGATCTTCAGCTGGGTGCGAAGATCAACCATGCAGCTGGGCGCACAGGGAGGGGGGAGAGAGAGATAAAGAGAGATAGATTTGTATGCTAAGTGTGCAGATAGAACTGTATGTTTTCATATAATATATCAAGAAACACAGTTTTGTGGACGTAGCCCTAGGGAGAGGGTGAACCATGTATATCTTGTTGTTATTTGTGATTGATGTTGTGTTATTTTCCACATGACATATTGTTATTGCATTATTGTGTTAAGATCAGAGATATACTTGCGAAGTAGGCTTAAGAGAGAGAAATAATAACTAGATTGTTGTGTGTTGCTGTCCTGGATCCACTTTGCATTTCCTCTAGTTGTAGACACCTGTGTCATGCAACCCCCTATTTCTACTTCGGGTGAGACTGCATCTGCTTCACAGGTGTTGTCGAAAGGGCCAATAGTTAGGGCTTGTTGGTGCGCTGTAAGAGTTGAACCTTGGGTTTGCCCCTGTGCCAACAAAGATCCTCCTAGATCATACCTCCCCACAAAAAGCACTGTTGGTCCTCCAAAGTTATAGAGGAAACTTGAATATCCACAACCAACTTCTAGGAAGAGTCTTACACTCCATGATGCACTTCCCTGCTCCTTGATATGCACAAAAATGTTTCTAAAAGGCCACACCCTTCTTATACTTCACCTTTGTTCTTCAGAATGAGGATGTCGATTCCAAAACTTGCACCAATGCAAATATGCATTTGATTCCCTGATCTACATAACAAATATCTCTAGAAGGTTGCACCCTTCTTCTCCTTCACCTTTGTACTTCAGAATGAGGATGTTGATGCCAACACTTGCACCAATGGAAATCTATAGTTGACTCCCATATCTGTATAAAAAATGTCTTTTAAAGGCCGCACGCTTCTTCTCCTTCACGTTTGTACTTCGAAATGAGGATGTCGATGCCAACACTTGCACCAATGAAAATTCGTAGCTCATAATACATGGATTACAACTTTCAAAGTAATACCATACTTGCTAGGAGTTTATAAAACACTTATGGACCAGTTTACAATGATTTCCAAAGCGAGCCTTAGAAAAATTATTGCCTCTCACTCAACATTGGCCAGAAGACCCATTAAAATGTTGCCAAATAAGCATAAGAAAAATAATGCCTCTCACTCAACAGTGGCTATACACCCCATTACAATGTTTCCAACAAGGATAACAAGGATTAGGCATAGAAAACAATGCCTCTCACTCTCATCCCTACTTTCAAGAGTGGCTAATTACAATCTTTTACATCAATTTCATTAAGGCGAATACCCCCAAATGTGCACTAGTGGAAACTCTATGGTTTTTAAACCCCCCATTACAAACATTTACAACATAATAAATAAATAAAATTCTATCATCATCATACTCGTCTCACAATTCTGAGACTTTTGGCTGTAAACATGACTACTTTTTGTCGAAGTGTCAAAATGGCCTCTTACAACACAATCTTGGTTTGCATGTAAGGTTCAAAAAATGATTTTCCTACAATAATTAAGATATTGTTGCCTTGTTGTATCACTCAAAGAGCACCTGAATCTACAATATATATTCATCCTCATGCATTTTTCAAAAAGAAGGAAAAAACCATAAATGCATAAAATTTACATGGGTTTTAGTGCCAAGGTGCTCAATATGTGGCTCAAAACTCAATATACACAACATCGAAAAGTTCATCTCGTCATTCTGCAACTTTTGACTGTAAACTTGACCTTGTTCTAAAAGTGAAACTCTACCTCGTAAAACGTGCCATGCATTAATGACAAAAATGGGCTTCTGCCATGAGCCCAAAAATATGTTGCTTGGATCCAAATTTTGACTACACCAGTGGATTTTTGGAAACAAATCATGCCAAAATGTCTATACTTTCGTCAAATTATGACACTGTGACTTATGGACTCCTCCTAGGCTCTCTGCCTTGATTTGCATGCCATAAATTAATGAAAAAAGTTGGCTTCAGTCATGTTCCATGAAAATATGCTGATCAAATCCAAATTGTTACTACACCAGTGGATTCGTGGTGAAAAGGCGTACAAAAATTACTGTACTTTCTTCAAATTCTGTCATTGTCACTTCCAGGCCCCTCCTAAGCTCTTTGCCTTGATTTGTGTGCCCTCCAGGTCATACTGCCTGCATCAATTGCTTGTACATATCTAAAAAAATGTGCCAAGGTATGGTTTTGCCACATGGTGGCCTCTGGGAAGTGCCACATGGGATTGCCACACTACATTTTTTAATTAGTCCAAGTGGCTGCCAAAAGAGCCATTTTTGGGTGACATGTGGCGGCCTCTGGTGTTGCCATGTCGCCCTACTGATGTCACACTACCACGTCATCCGTACGAGCTTCCACGTTAATTTTAAGATCTACAACATCAACTGCATGGTCTGCCATGTCAATTGTACGGTCTACCAAATCTGCACCCAATCAACATGCCATGTCATACTGATGTCATCCGTACGGTCAACCACATCATGCTAATGCCATTCGTACAGTCTGCCATGTCGGATGGTGACTTCATTGTGAGATCATTATGTATTACCACATCAGCTTGTATGACCTGCCATGTCATCATCTTGAGTTATCGTCCATACTGACACATCAACCTGTACGACATGCCACATCATCTGTATAGATGACACATGGAAGCATCTCATGTTGCCATGTCAGAATTGTATGAACATCACTGATTTCACTTGTTTCACAAAAAATTTAGATGGTGATATCTTTTTCATCGAGACTCTATTTGACGAGTTGTTTGAACCATTGGAAATATCTCATCAAGCTCTTTGACCTGGTTTGTTTTTGTTGAATTCTAGGAACATTCATTTTTTAGGTATTTTGGAGCCCCATGGCTCAGTTACTCAAAAAGGCCTAAACTATCACTATGTTGCATGGATAAGTGATGTTATACATCTCATCACTTTTACAAATGTGCCCTTCTATGGGGTCTTAGAAGCAACAAGCGATTTACAATGATGGCCACTATCAATTAACTAAAAAATTCTACCCATCCTTTCAGTCATTAAGATAAATAGGTTCTCCCTCTCAAGTTGTCTCTTTTTCTATAGTTGGCCTTCTTCCTGTAGTTGGATTACCTTCTAATCTACTTTGCCAGCTGGTTCCTTCATAGGTGCTTACCCAAATTTTTCTTGCTTGGGACATAGCTTTGGATGGAGTGTCCAACATGTGGTTTCCTGATGTCCACTCTTGTTGCAATAGGTGCAATATGTCTTATTTACCCATGTTTTCATGCCTTTCTTTTTCTCTTGATGCGGAGAAGGGTCTTCATGTCTTGTCTTCTTCCTGGTTTCCATAACCTTCATATACAAAGTTATTACTTTCCAACAATTTGGAGCAACACGGTTATTCAAACCACAAAATGTACATGGTTTTCTATGCCATAAACTTTGCTTTATATTGCCAATTTGCTTGTAATAAAAAGGAACATTTGAATAATGAGACTTTTTATACCTTTGTTGGTTGTCTCTAGTGTAGGTCTGGTGAGGAGAACTTTCTTGATCTCCCCTTTTGTAATTCCCATCTCTCTTTGGAGAGGACTCGTAATTATGATCATCAGAAAGGTATGATGTGTTCTCAGCCTTCATTGATTCAGACTTGCCACTTGAGGACTCTCTTGTTTATATGGTTTTGGAGCATTCTCCAACTTCCTTTATGACATATCCAATCCTTCATATCGAGGTATTTCCACCATTTCGATGGGATTCACAATGCATTGGCCATTAGCTCCAAGGCCTCCTCCTTCATATCCCATTTTCTTCATTAGCTTCAAGCCAATGCATGTAGTGTGCTTTTCAAAAGCACCAAAATCATCATCATGAGGAGAAGAACATGAAACTGAAGAAGTATTGTTTACCTCAGTTACCATTTTTGGATTAGTTGTGGGGGATGGCTTTACTAATCCTTATTCACCTAGAAACCTTTCCAAATCCTCTTTCCTGGATTGTAATTGAAGTCGTAATATCTGATTCTCTTCTTTTGCATCTCGCAACATCTTCTTCAACTCAACATTATCTTCTTGAATGCTCTAGTTTATTTCATGTAGCTTGTTGAGCCATGCCTTCTTTGGTGTCTTTTCCATCTTACATTCAACACCTACAATACATGTCAATCCTCTTATGATAACACTTGATATGAACCAGGGTGACATTGATACCAAACTTATTCTGGTTCTAGGCCACTTAATTAAGGTTAGATTTATAATTGTGGATCTATTGAACTTGATTGCATCAAAGATGGAAATAAGTACTTATGAAGACTTGAATATAAATTAAATATTAACTTGGTGGATTTGTTATTCTCATAATTCATTACTTAATGCATTTAATAATCATAATTATGGAAATAAAACATGCATAAGAAAACAAGAGACAAGAGATCACTTAGTTCTTAATGGAATTCACCAGGAATTCCTAGATACATCTCCTGATCCACTTGGAATATTAATCTTTTTATTATCCTTCCTTTGATAGGGATTAAATATTCTCACAAAATGTGGAACATGCTCCAAGGCTCTCACGTAAGTGATGTTTCTTCAGACACCAGAAGGACTACATTCTCCCCAATGGAGGGGGCTCAACTCTCCCAATGAAGGGTCTTACAAACCACAAACATGATTGCTTGATTCTCTCCACAAAAATCTGTCAAAAGAGTCTCCAAAACATCCTCTAAAACAACCTCCCTAAATATCTCCCAATAAGCAGTTTAAATAGTTTCCTTAGTCTCCATAATCGAAAGAGACAAGATCCACAATTTTAGGATCTCATAACCACTCAAAGACAAAAATGAGAAAGCATCTCAACCATATCATAAGACCCTTAACTTCCTCCTTGAGACTAGGAAACCATTTTTAATAAAGTGACGAAGAGTCCAAACCAACTCATGAGACCCTTAACTTCCTCCTTAAAACTAGGAAACCATTAAAACTAGGAAACCAATTTCCCCTTAAAATTAGGAAAACATTTTTTGACTTGGATTCTCAAAAATAATTTCCCTTTTTACAATTAAATCAATACTACGTGAGATTCTCAAACTCACTTCAAGCATTAATCATTTTTCCAATGTGCATAACTAATACATGATTTTCTCATCCTCATTTTAAGTATTAATCATTTTTTGACAATTTAAATAAATAATTCATAAGCATTAATTGTTCTTTACCACCTATCATTAATTAGCATTTTAATGATATTCTTCATGGTATGAAAAGTAATAGTTCAATGCGTGGAGATCCTCTTGGATCATACGTCCCCACAAAAATCACTTTTAGTCCTCCAAAAGTATGGAAGGAACTTGAATATCTGCAACTAGCTTCTAGGAATAGTATTACACTCCACGATGCACTTCCCTGCTCCTTCATATGCATAATAAATGTTTCTGAAAGGCCACACCCTTCTTCTCCTTCACCTTTGTTCTTTGGAATGAGGATGTTGATGCCAGCACTTACGTCAATGAAAATATGCATTTGATTCCCTGATCTACATAAAAATGTCTCTGAAAGGGCACACCCTTCTTCTCCTTCACTTTGTACTTCGGAATGAGGATGTCAATGCTAACAATTGTACCAACACAAATATTCAGTTGATTCCATGATCTTCATAACAAATGTCTCTGAAAGTCTGCACCCTTCTTCTCGTTCACCTTTGTACTACCACATCAACATCTATGACATGCCACATCGTCCATATGGATGACATGTGGTGACCTCTCGTGCTTCCATGTCAGCATGCTAATGTCATGCTGATGTCAGTACGATACAGACTTCGCCAATTTCACTTATTTCCTGAAAAATTCATATGGCCATATCTTTTTCATCGTGACTCAATTTGATGAGCCATTTGTGCCATTGGAAATATCTCATTGAGCTCTTCGACTTGGTGTGTTTTTGTTGAATTCTAAGAACTTTGATTTTTGAGGTATTTTGGAGCCCCATGACTTAGTTACTCAAAAAGGCCTTAAATATCATTATGTTTCATGGATAAGTGATGCTATACATCTCATCACTTTTACAAGTGTTCCCTTCTATGGGGTCTTAGAAGCAACACGTGATTTACAATGATGGCCACTATCAACTAACTAAAAAATTCTACCCATCCTTTCAATGATCAAGATGAATAGGTTCTCCCTTTTGAGCTATCTCTTTCCCTGTAGCTGGCTTCCTTTATGTGATGCTTCGTCAGATGGTGCCTTCATAGGTTCTTTCCCGAATTTTTCCTTCTTGGGACGTAGCTCTGGATGGAGTGTCCAACATGTGGCTTCCTGATGTCCACCCTTGTTGCAATGGGTGCAATGGTTCTTCTTTACACATTTTTTCATGCACTTATTTTTCTCTTGATATGGATAAGGTTCTTCATGTCTTGGATTTTTCTTGGTTTCCATAACCTTCCTGTACAAATCCATTATTTTCCAGCACTTGGAAACAACATGGTTATTCAAAGCGCAAAATGTACATGATTTATGTGCCATAAACTTTGCTTTGCATTGCCAACTTGCTTGTAATCAAAAGGAACATTTGAATAAAGAGACTTGTCATACCTTGTTTGGTTGTCTCTGGCGTAGGACTAGCGAGGAAAACTTTTCTGAGCTCCCCTTTGTAATGGTCATCTTCCTTTGGAGATGCCTCGTAATCATGATCATCGGAAATATATGATGTGCTCTTAGCCTACACTAATTTAGACTTGTCACTTGAGGACTCTCTTGCTTCTATGGTTTTGGAGCATTCTCCAAATTCCTTTCAGGCATAAACCAATCCTGCATATAGAGGTAGTTATATTGGTTCGATGGGATTCACAATGCCTTAGTCATTGGCTCCAAGGTATCCTCCATCATATCTCATTTTCTTTATTAGCTTCAAGCCAATTCTTGTAGTGTGTTTTGCAAAAGAACTAAAGTCATCATCATGAGGAGAAGAACATGAAACTAGAGAAGTATTGTTTACCTCGGTTACCATTTTTGGATCAGGTGTGGGGGATGTATTTGCTAATCCTTCATCACCTGACAAATTTTCCAAAGCCTCTTCCATGGCTTGTAATTTACTTCGCAATCTCTGATTCTCTTCTTCTGCATCTCGCAACATCTTCAACTCGGCATATCTACTTGAATGCTTTGGTTGATTTCATGTAACTTGTTGAGTCATTCCTACTTTGGTGTCTTTTCCATCTTGCATTCAACACCTGCAATACCTATCAATCCTGCTATGATACCAATTGATCTGAACTGGGGTGACACTGATACCAAACATATTTTGGTTCTAGGCCACTTAATTAAGGTCAAATTTATAATTGCGGATATATTGAACTTGATTGCATCAAAGCTAGAAAGAAGTATTTATGAAGACTTGAATCCAAATTGAATATTAACTTGGTGGATGTGTTAGTCTCATAATCCATCACTTAATGTATTTAATAATCATAATTGTGTAAATAAAACATGCATAAGAAAACAAGAGACAATAGATCACCGAGTTGTTAACGAAGTTCACTAGGACTTCCTAGGTACGTCTCTAGATCCGTTTGGAATTCAAATCGCTTGATTATCCTTCCTTTGATAGGGTTGAAACATTCTCACAAAACGTGGCACATGC
>CBVK0100306892.1:0-12770 GCA_900067695.1 Picea abies
GTGCATGAGGAGTACAACGCAGTGAGCAGAGTTTCTCTATCCATGGATGCTGGTGGGGGCATCATCCCCACCCCACCCCCTTTGCCAGAGTTCGATGCCTTCAGGAAGCTCGTTGCTGAAGCTTCCAAGAGACCACCTTCAGCAGCACAACAGAAATTCGTAAAGAAATTGGAATGCATCCCAAGCGTTGACTTGCCTCTAGAAGAAACTTGCAGATCAACAGTCAATCTAGCAGACAGAGGTCTTATTGGGCAGTTTACCGGGCTCTGGTCCTCTCCCAAATCCGTCGAAGCTTGGGTGCAGAGGAACTGGAGCCCACTCATCTCAGAGGGAATAAAGAGTCATTTTGTAGGGAAATGATACTTTGTATTCGTCTTCGAAAACTCTAAGGACAAAAACCTCATTTTCAGAAACGACCCATACTTCATGGGGCCACAGGGGTTATATCTAAACAAATGGACCTCGGATTTTGATCCAACTCAAGATGTGCCATCCGTCGTACCAGTGTGGGTCCGTCTACCTCATCTCACTTTACACTGCTAGAATAAAAAATCATTGCATGCAATCGACAATATGCTCGGAAGGTACATTGACCAAGCAGTGAGAAAAGACCAGTATTCATGCGCACGGATCTGTGTGGAGGTTGATCTGGAAGTGAGATTACCAAAGGCAATCAAACTAACTGTTGTAGATTGGACACATATTCAGGAGCTAGATTATGAGCAGCTACCCTTCAAATGCCGGCACTGCCACGACTATGGCCACTTTGCAAGACACTGCAAAAAAAAGAATGCAGAGGAGAGTGAGAACGTGAAAGCAAATCAGTGGATCACAGTTCAGAAAACAGGGATAGCAAAATCTAGAAGCAAAGGAACAATGAAGAATAGCAACCCCGAGCAACTGGGGCAAGAGCAAATTGACGGGAGCTCCAACCCCACGCCGCAATCAGGACCTCAAACAGTAGAGCCCAACAAGGACACAGAAGAATCATAAGCAATTATGGATAGCAGGGAACAATCAAAACCCCCCCCCCAAATGGGAAAGACATAGGGGAACAAGGGAAAACGGCAGGAACCCTGGAAGTAGCCCCCTCTCCCTCATACACTGACATAGCCAGAAAGAAAGTACTAGAATCACCAAGCTCCTCGGAGGATGAGATCCTAGAAAGGCCAGCCCAAAGAGCAGGAAGGAAGTCCCGCAGAGAAGCAAGGGAGGAAGAGGCAGAAAGACAAAAGACCCAAGGAAGCCAACCTACCATAGAAATGTCAATCGACAGAAACACAAGAATAAGGTCCCTAAAAGGAGGAGGCCCAACCACCCCCAACATTAAGTAATGAAAATCGTCTCTTGGAACTGTACAGGTATGGGGAATTCGTCGAAAATTGAAGCGGTCAAGGATCTGATGAAAGCGGAACCAACATACATCCTCATGCTCCAAGAGACAAAAATTGAAGGGGAAGCCCTTCTAGAGATTAGCAAAAACAATTGGCAGAAGAATACAGGAAAAGAAATTAGTGCAAGGGGCTCCTTCGGAGGAATAGAAACACTGTGGAAGGAAGAACAGTTCAGACTCGTCAACTCCTACAACACTCAACATTGGAGCTTTATAGAGCTGAAGCACATAGCAAGTAAGTTAACCATCGCATTATTCAATTTATATGTACCGACTTTGCATTCTGAAAAGAAAGATTGTTGGAAAACTTTAAATGAGTTTCTAGAACTAAACTCCCCAAACAATATAATCATTGCTAGAGACCTTAACCTTGTCATGAATGAAAAAGAAAAGAGGGGAGGAAGGACCAGCAAGGATCAAATGATTTATGTAGTAGAAGACATGATGCAATATTGGGACCTAATGGATTTTAAACCACGCAAAGGGATTTACACTTGGACCAATAATAGGATGGGAGGAACACATATCTGCCAGACTGGATAGGTTCTTGGTCCAAAGCACTTTGCTGATGAAAAGGAAGCTAATCTCCACAACCATCCTCCCCAAGCTTACCTCGGATCACAAACCCATCCTGCTTTTGCTAGAGGAGGAAGAAAAACTAGGCCCAATCCCGTTCAGATTCAGCCCATTGTGGAAAGAAAAGAGTGGCTTTGTAGAGATAGTCCGACTGGCATGGTCCACCTCAGTTATTGGCTCTCCCAACTATGTTTGGGAACAAAAATTAAAATCAACAAAAAAGGCCCTCAAGGAATGGAGCAAACTTCCGGTAAGCAATCCCAATACCCAAAGAAAGGAGTCAGTGCAGCAGCTGGGAAAGTTGCAGAGTGAAATGGAAACAATAGATATTACTAAAACATAACTGGAAAAGGAGCAAGCAGCCCAATGTAAAACTTACCGCTCCTTCAGAAACGAAGAAGAATAGTGGAGACTAAAGTCTCGTAGCCTTTGGTTGGAAGCTGGTGACAGAAACACATCTTACTTCCACCGTCAATTTAAAGCTCGCCTTTCCAGGAACCACATCTCTGAGATTACAACCAACGACGGGAAGCTTTGCACAGGAACATACCAAATAAAGGCCGCTATTGTCTCACATTTCCACCATCTTTACAACAAAGAGAACGATGACAATGAAGAAGGCAATAAAGAATTCCTCAAGAACATTCTGGCACTGGTCACAAAAGAAGATAACACAACATTATTGAGGCCAACTAACGAAGAAGAAATCAACAAAATCATCTGGTCCATGGACCCTGACAAAGCCCCAGGGCTATATGGGTTTACCATTCATTTTTACAGGATATGCTGGAATATAATCAAACCTGATCTCATCAGAATGATAAAAGGATTCCTACAGAAAGAAAAATTGGGAGGCAACACCAACTCAACTTTCCTCGCATTAATCCCAAAAGAAACAAATCCCGCCTCCTTTGATAGATTCAGGCCAATCTCCCTATGTAACGCCTCCTACAAGATAATTGCAAAACTCCTTGCAAACAGAATAAAGCCCCTATTGGGCAAGCTCATCTCAGAATCGCAAGGAGGATTCGTCAAAGGGAGACACATCTTGGACAATGTAATCCAAGTCCAGGAAGCTATGCATTCCAACAATCTCAGAAAAGAGAAAGGCATGTTGATTAAGTTAGACATGGCCAACACCTTCGACAGAGTAAAGTTGTCATTCCTTTATCAAGTGCTTCTTTCATTCGGATTAGAGCAAGAGTTTGTAAATCTGATACAAGCCTGTATCCATAGCCCATGGATAGCCCCTTTGGTAAATGGGAGGCCAGCAAAATTTTTTAAATCTTTGAGGGGGTTGAGGCAAGGCTGCCCCCTCTCTCCATTTCTGTACATTTTAATGGCGGATACACTCAGCAGGATGCTGGAACAGGACAGGATAACAGGAGCTGCCCTAGGCTTGAGAATAACGAAGGATCTCAAACCTATAAATCATGCTCTGTTTGCGGACGACTCTCTCATGCTTGGAGGAGCCTCTAACAGAGTAGCCTCTGCATTCAAGGATACTCTTCAAGCATACTGCAAAGTGTCTAGTGCTCTTATAAGCGAAAGGAAAAGTGTTGTCTATAGTTGGAATGCAACAGAGCATGAAACACAAACGATAGTACACAACCTGGGGTTCAAAGGGCATTCAAAATGGGAAAATATACAGTACCTTGGGCTGCCTTGGGCTGCCATTATCATTGGGCATAAACAAAGTCAACCTGTGGGAAGGAGTTTTAACAAAAATCAAAGGTAAAATCGATGCTTGGGGAGGACATTGGCTCACTCACGGAGGTAAACTAACTCTGATAAAAGCATTCCTATCTTCACTGCCGATCTACCAAGCGTCCTACCTCTTGGCACCTAAATCGATTTCTGGGCAAATCAACAAATTGTTGAGAGACTTCTTGTGGCACGGTGGGAAAGGGAACCAACGCAAGTTTCATTTGGTCAATTGGGATACAGTAAAGCGGCCATTGAGAGAAGGCGGGCTACAGATCCGAGATCCAGAACTCGTTAATACAACACTTGGTTGCAAAATTCTATGGAAGATGCACAACGACCCCATTCACCCTGTCAGCAAAATGTTAAGGTACAAATATATACCAAACGCCAAAATCAGAAATCTACAAAAAGTCAACAACAGGAAGAGCACATTGCTATGGCAACTGTGCATTAAAGGGGCACGATTCTTCATCCAAAACCTGTATCGCATCCCAGGAAATGGCAAACGGATCAAACTTTGGACAGATCGGATAATGGGGAATCCGCCCCTTGCTTCAAACACCAGCTTGTTTGAAATTCGCGAATTTCTCGACCACAGAGGAATTTAGAGCATCAATGACATTTCAAAATGGGATGATAATGGCTTTTGGTCAGACTAGCACTTTGGCAACGTTCCAAATCGCCTCCTCCAACAACTAGAAATGCTCAAAGTGGAGCTTTGAGATGCAGCTCCTGTGCACAAGACAGAAAAAGACAATTGGGGATGGGGACCTACAGGATCATACTCTGCAGCCAAAGGCTATGCACTGCTACAACCACAGAAAGACAGTCCTCTCCCTGCAAGATTCTGGATGGAGGTATGGGACTCAATGGCGATCCCCAAGGTAAATTTCTTCTTCTGGACTTTAATGCATAAAAAGATCCTGACCGACAAAAATTTAATGAAAAGAAATATAGTCGGTCCACACAAATGTCCATTATGCAAAGAAGCCATGGAAACCTCGGATCATTTGTTTGTAGACTGCCTTTTTGCAAACAAAGTCTGGCTTCTCATCCTCCATGGCCTCAAGGTCGTTGCCCCCACTAAAATCTCAGTAGTAGATCTATTCACAACTTGGAAGGAACGCTATCCTTCGCTCTCTTTGAATTCATTATGGGCCAGAGTTTGGATCTCCATCCCCAAATATGTGCGCTAGAAGCTTTGGCTTTCAAGAAATGAACAAACTTTCAACAATACAGCATGGACCCCCAACATGGTAGCAGCAAAAGCAAAAGGCCTCCTCCTAGAAACTTTGAGCTCTCAAAACCACCAAGCCGATACCTCACTGCAGCAGGAGGAAAAGAATTGGCTCGGTATCTCTGTGCTTAGCCACCGGATCCACAGCATTGAAAAACCCCATTTCAAAACAAAATGGAGGCTAAGAGACAATCATGATATATTCCAGAGTTGGTGGATGAAGCAAGGAATAATTACAATGTTCTTCGATGGCGCCTCCAAGGGAAACCCTGGGACAACGTGAGCTGGAGGAATTATTTATTCCAGTGAAGGGAGAATACTAGAAACCTTTTGTTGGGGACTCGGACATCGAACCAACAATCAAGCAGAAATCCCGAGTTTGATAAAAGTCTGCCAGATAGCCAAGGAAAGAGGACACCGTGAGCTGCAAGCATTTGGAGACTCCGAAATCTTGATCAAAATGATACATTCGAGAGGACAGTTTAATGACGCTGGCCTAAACAAGAACCTGCAAAGGCTAAGACATATTTTACAAGACTTCATCTCTTCAAATGCTATCATATACTCAGGGACTCAAATAAAGAAGCAGACAATTTGGCCAACAAAGGATGCCTCTTGGCCCAAGGAGAACTCAGCATAAATGATGGAGATCCAGTAAAAATATGTATTCCTTGAAAAATACAACAACTTGTAATAGAACGTAGAAGGCTTTTTGTGAAGGTTGTAAGGCTACGACCAGCTGAAATTTCCTTTTAATAAAATTCATAACCATTTTAGTTATATATATATTTATTTTTTTATTTTTTCCAATATTTAAATATAATAATATTATATATTTCTTTTTAAAATGTGATAATTTTGTTTATATTTTTAAATATATTTTATGGTAAATAAAGTAGAGATTTTCTCAGCCATTGTAATGTCTTTTATTCTTCTGTAATTAAATATAATCATAATATTAAAAAATTATTATGTTTAATTTTTAATTTTCATATAATTATAATATTAAAAAATTACTATGTTTAATTTTTATTTTTTTTAATAAAATGTTTTTTTTCTTCTGTACTTAAATATAATCATAATATTCAAAAATTATTATATTTAATTTTTATTTTTTTAATAGACACTTTACTCATCATTCTTCATGATGTTATTCATCATGATGTTTAAAAAGAGATAATTTTTTTACACTTTATATCCAAAAAGATCAAGTAACAATTAAATTGCAACCATCATTCATCATGATGTTTAAAAGGAGATGAATTTTTTACACACTTTATATCCAAAAATATTAAGTAACAATTAAATTGCAACCATCATTCATCATGATGTTTAAAAAGAGATGAATTTTTTACACACTTTATATCCAAAAATATTAAGTAACAATTAAATTGTAATTGTTTTTACATGATTACAAAATCATGTTGGAAAAGCATTTGTTGATTTGACAAATAAATAACAATAAAATTGAATTAAAATAATTAAATTTATTTTGAATTAAAATAATTAAATTTATTTTAAAAGTAATAAGATAATTTTAAAATACAAAGGTTTAAAAAGAGTTAGAGTAGATTTTGAAATATGTTAAAAGAAATGTGATATAAGTAGATGAAATGAAATGTCATTAATTGATTTGATTTAAAAATCATAATTTGATTGTTTTATTTTTGGATTTATATATGATAAAATTCAGTGAAATCATTATTAAAAAAAGTTAATATACAACTAAAATAAATAAATAAAGTAAAATAGTTAGACAAATCCATTTATGAGTATGAGATTTTTCGAGAAAACTACAACTAAAAAGTGGTAATTTTGAAAAAGAAAATTTAATTTCTCATGAAAACTAAGACTTTATAAAATGGTAGTTTTGAGAGAACAAATATTCTTATCAAATCTCAAATCCTATTTCATTCCACTTTATATTGAAACATAAAAATGAATAGAAATGTAAACTTTAGGAATCTTGTAGTTAATAGGTATATTTAAGTAAAGAGAGGAAACTTATGATATCTAAACTAAACTAGGAGGGGGAGGATCCATTCACCAATAAGGGCAATCCCCAAATCAAACCCGTTACTAAAAAATAAAAATAAAATTTCTCACGAGACTATATATTTAAATGATGGATTACACTCAGTACATGAAGGGTTAGATGATCAATAGATTTAAAGTTATGTTAAAGTTTTACCTTTTTAAAGTAATCTTCTCACACTCTCAAGTCACACTCTCAAGTCAAGATAGGGAGACATTTTTTTTGAAGCCTTTGTTATAAAAATTGCGAAAAAAATCGTCAAAATCGCAATAAATTACGATTTCACCCAGGAAAATATTTTTTCTTTAAATATCGCAGAAAAGATCAGACGATTTTTTGGCGATTGTTTTGGATAAAATCACGATTTTTGCTCAAAAAATTGGAAAAAATCGTGAGTTGGTGGGAGGAAATCGTCTGCGCTAAAGTCTGCGAGTTTAAGTGGTTCGTGAGGGTTTTTTTGCTTTTATTTTTACACTTAGCCAAGGAGGAGAGCCAAGCCATTCAACCAACCAAGGAAGAATTTGCCATTGGGATTTTGTGGATTCAAGGGTCAGATTTATGGATTTAGCATTGGAATTTTTAGTCCATTTCACAGTTTTTGCATATGGAGGTAAGTAAAAATATTTGCCCATTATTTCTCATTTTTCCACCATAGAATTTCATAGGTTTTCAGTGGCAATGAGTTTTACATCTTCAAAATAGATTTTTGATGGATCAAAAACCATTTTTTTCCACTGTTATGTGATTTTCTTTCTTGCCATGTATGCCCAAAAACGTTTTTGGGATTTTCTTACCCTAGGTCGATGTAAATTAGTTTAAAAATTTTTGTGTCTATTTCTGGTTCAAAACCAAGTTTGAATGCTAGATACATAATTGATTTATCTTTGATTTTTTAATTTTCATTTTTTCATCAATAATACATGCTAAAAAACGTTTTTTTTTTTTGCCATGGGTTCATATTTTTCCATATTAAAGATGCCAAAGGCATTGGATCCATTCTGGGAGTATGGTGAGCCTATTAATCCAAGGAATCAACAACATCTCTCATGCAATCTATGTAGGAAAAGAATGAGCGGTGGGGTGTAAAATACCACCTTGCGAAAATTCCAGGGCATGAAGTGGAGATTTGTCCCATTTCAAGCCCAAAACTTGTTGTGAAGGCCACAAAAGCACTTGAAGACTATGCAGATAACAAAAAGTACACAGAATCCAAGACAAAATAAATGGCTTCAAGATCCAAGTCAAGCACACACACTCTTAGGGCAATGGGAGTGGAGTCTAGTGAGATCCACTCCTCACAGTCTTTAATGCCTACAACAACATCATCATTTTTTGTGCCAAGATCCAAACCCGGTGCACAACCGTCTATCAAGTCCATGTTGGAAAAAAAAGAGAAAGAAGAAGCGGACAAACTTGTGCATAGATGCCTTCTAGGGAGTGATATTCCATTCAATTTTTCCAGGAACCCATTCTATGTGTCCATGTTTGAGGCTGTTAGTATTGTTGGCCTGAGGTATAAGCCCCCCACTTATGAGGAGTTAAGAGGGCCCATCCTTCAAAATGAAAAAGTCGATTTCACTCAGAGGTTGCAGGAGCTTCGAGATTCATGGCAGTTCACAGGATGCACAGTGATGTCAGATGGTTGGACTGATGGGAAGGGTAGGACCCTTCTCAATTTCTTAGTTCATTGTCCCAGGGGGACAATGTTTATGAAATATGTGGATGCATCTACACATGTCAAGGATGCAGCATTACTTTGTGACTTATTGGATGGGTTCATCCAAGAGGTAGGTTCGCAACATGTTGTCCAAGTCATAATGAACAATGCTGCAAATTATGTGGTTGTTGGTAGGATGCTTATGTCCAGGTATCCTACACTGTTTTGGACTCCTTGTGTCACTCATTGCCTTGACTTGATGTTAGAGGATATGGGAAAGATTGATTGGATCAAGGATGTCATTGATTCAACGAGGAGCATCACAAAATTCATATACAATCATGCTTTTGTACTTAGCTTGATGAGACAATTCACAAGTGACAAAGAGTTGGTGCATCCTACCATCACACACTTCACCACTAGTTTTAATTTTGTTTAGTCTCTTTTGAATTCTAGGTGGTAATTGCAGGCAATGTTCCTTTCACCTAAGTGGTGTGCTTTATCATTTAGTAGTAAACAAGAGGGGCAAGCCATTATGAGGCTAGTTGCATACCAGAAGAGCTTTTGGGATGCGGTTAATAAGGTATGCATCATCAATGAACCTTTAGTAAAGGTCCTTCGCTTAGTTGACGGGGACAAGCCCACACTGGGCTACCTATATGAGGCCATGGATAGGGCCAAAGAGTCCATTCGTGCTTATTATGTGAACAAGGGGGATCAAGGGCATGAAAGAAAATAAATGATATGGATGGTGATTGATGACCGATGGAAAAACACACTCCATCACCCCATTCATGTTGCAGGGTTATACCTCACCCCTGCATTCTCTTACACCTATGGCTTCAGGTTTGATTAAGAGGTTATGTCTGGCTTCTTTGAGTGTGTCTAGAGGATGGTGCCAAGTGCAGCTGACCGATTAGAGCTTTCCCAAGAGTTGGAACTCTATAATAGGTCCATTGACTTATTTGGGTTTGAGATGGCCATAAATGACATGAAGAACATAATGCCAAGTAAGTTTCACCTTGTTTTAACTTTTAAGTTTCAAAATTCATTTTTCAAATTTCAATTTGTCTTCTCTTATGTTTCTCTAATTCGTTGTAGATACTTGGTGGGAAAACTATGGCACAAAGGTACCTATTCTACAGAAGATGGCAATTCATGTGCTTAGCCATACATGTATCTCTTCTGGAAAGTTCTGGTTGCAAGCGCAACTGGAGTGCATTTGAAAAAATACACACCAAAAAGTGCAACAGGTTAGAGAATTTCAAATGAAATTTTAAATTCATTATAAAATTATAAATTATTAAATTGTCATTTAAATTCTATGCTCCTTTACACTCTAATAAATTAATTTATGATCCTCCTACAAGTTGGATACCCCATGCCTTAATGATTTGGTCTACGTCTACTACAATCTTAGGCTGTGAGTGAAGCAACTTGATAAAAAAACCTGGTGCGAAGGCCATTTCATTGGATGGGATTGACACCACTGTTGCATGTAGGGTGGAGGTCAAAGACCTGTTATTGAGACCGCCCTTGATTGGCTAGAGGATAGTGGTGATGATCATGGTATCTTTGAGGAATTGGATCAAGATGTTCCAGAGGATATTCAGTGTCACACCGAGTCTGCAAGTGTGCCACCAACATAGCCACAATCACAGTCAAAGGGAGATAGGCCCAGTGGTAGCACTAACAGTCTACCTCCTCTACCTTCTTCTAGGGGACATCGATCTCGAGGGTCTTCTAGTTCTTCTAGAGGATGTTTGACTCTAGTACGAGGCGCACATGCCTCAAGGGAACCTACTCATAGTGCTAGAGGAAAAACACTTTCTGCGACAATTACCTTTGCCCGTAAAAGGGGTAGAGGGAATCGATAGTTTATTTAGTATTTACTTGATTTCATTGTAGATGACTCGTGAGTCATGAGTCATGACGATCATGAGATACACTTATTATATGTTTTCATTTTGATGACTCGGGAATCATGATTCAGGACATGATTCATTTTTTATGTGTGATGTATCACTAGACATTTTATATATCTTATATATCAGTTTTCTTTCCATATTCATGTGGCAATATGTCTATTTGATGTTGTTGCTTTAAATGTTTCAAAAATTAAAAAAAAAAGAATATTTTTGTATTTTTTTTAAGTTTGTTGATATATTGCCGATGTTTTGGAGATAAATACGAAACAATGTTTTCTGGACCCCCGACGATTTTTTCGCCGATACAATTTTTGTAACTTTTCTCAAAACCCGATATCTAACCAAGAAGGATTTTTGCAAAGCCTTATTATGGATTTTATTATACACTTTTTTTTTGGAATTCTAAGATGATAATATAGTAGAAAAAATAGGGAATTCTCTAGGTAATTTAATAAAAATTTCAAAAACAATCAATGCAAAATAATATATATTCTATGTTGGGGTCTTTAAATAAATGAAGGAATCAATAGTCTCATATTAACAACAAATAGAAAGTATCCAAATTAGTTTATAAATGAATTCTCTTTCGATGTAAGTACTAAGCAATGTCGTGCCCATGGTCATTTGGCTTGAGACTACTCAGTGAACTAAGCAAAACTGATGGACAACAATCAAAGAGATTCAAAAGGATTCAATGAAATAAATTGAAAAGCTAAACAAATAAATAAAATATGGAAAAAAATATAAAAAAAAAAATACATGATGGTGATAATGTGATAGGGGGGATATATTAATATCATAAAGGATGGTTTGTTAGGTTGGTGAAAAGGGGATGTTGTTATTTCCCCCTTACAAGCTTCAAGTCTCTCCAATGACATGACTGTGCTTATGCTCATGCTTGTGTGTGCCCCTATGTTTTGAAAAAATCGATGGCACTGCATGCAATTCCCAAGTAACTTTGGTGAAATATATATGCCCTATTCATGGTACAACGTGTGACCTTTATAGTATGACATGATGTTTATGTCCATTGAAAATCTAAATTAAAACAATTATCGCTTACTTGTGTTAACTGATAAAAACTCAATCTCTTTCTCTCTCACATATAAATCCCTAAACTCTTTAAGTCCAATAATTCCTAGAGAACAAGATACATCATTAATATCCAAATGCCATAAGTTCATCCCATGCCACCAAATTTATCATCTTCCACCAAAAATCTACATAATTATTTAAAAATAACCTATCTCAAAATAAGGATCACATGGAGGTTCAATAAAATATGAGTAATTTGGACAAGAGAATGAAAAAAAAACATAAAATATCTTGAAAGAACAATATATCCCCGTGGACACTAATACCCAACATATATGCCACTGCAGATTTCAATAAATGAAAATATGTGAATTGACAACACAAATGAGGTTGAAGACAAATAGAGCAAGAGAAACTTAATGAGAAAATAAACTATTTTGTTTTCGCCATAAAATATGAATAAGACATCCTAGTGAGTGCTTTAGATGAATATTTATACTAACTACAATAAAAAGAGTTAAAATGGAACCTCAAGACATGCAAACTCTAAAAAACAACTCTACAATAACCACTTTACAATCCTAATGTTTTTTTTAAACCTAGATCTTTATATTTTCAAAAAAGGACAATGTTTACTAAATTTTAAACACATTCAAACATCAAAATAATTTTTCTCCTTAAATAAAATGAAAATGAAAATTATATCATAAGATGTTAAAACGCTTGATAACCTAATTAAAATGAAAATTATATCATAAAATGTTAAAACGCTTGATAACCTAATTAAAGAAAATTAATCAAACATACAATTTTTACAAAAATGTTTTGCATATCCAAAACATTTGGAAAAGTTATAATTATACAACAAACAATACTAACTAATTTTCCATTGGAGATATAAATTTCATGAATTAATCAAAATTTATAAACAAAGACAATTGAAGCAATGGTTGATATTAGATATCAATCTCATGTTAGGAATAGGAAAAATAAAATTAGTAAGACATAAAATTATTATGATAATGATGATAATGATGATGATGATGATTAACATCCATTAAGAATGAATTGTTTTGTTGGATTTTAAGAGGGTAAGTGATTACTTGTGATTCTTTAAAATTTTGTTTCTATGCTTGAAAAGCATTAAGAGAAGTTTTCCAAGATCACCATAGTTTTGTTGAGTTAAGAGGTTAGGAAGGTTG
>CBVK0100306894.1:425-13663 GCA_900067695.1 Picea abies
AAAAAAAAAAAAATCAGGGGCGCTGCCCCTGGACCCCTACGCGAGGGGCTTCGCCCCCCTGTGCGCCTGACGCATACACTCAGACACTACTACTCGTGCAAATAATATAACACATACCCAACAAATCGGTGACACAATAATTTTATCAATTTTTTTACTTTTGTCAATGCAAACAAAATTTGAACACAATGTTTTATCGTGGAACCCAATTGAGAAAACCACAAACACTTTTCTATTAACTGAAAAATTATGTTTTACAAGTTATAATAGAAGGAAGATGTTCTTCCTCTTTAGATCAGCACCCACCGATAAGGATGCACCCACACCCCTTATTCACCAACTCCAACTAGTAGGAGGGAACAACCCCCTATTTAGTCAGCTACAACTGACAAGGAAGCACCTACTCCCTTGTAGGCTCCAACCTGCCCTAGCACCTCTCTACCACCTTTTTTTCATCAATCTGGAAATAGGATATGCAGTCCAATAATGGTATTCTATATCAAACACTGGATTTCATAACTGCTTCTATGTCTCCTTTTGTTCTTGATCTTCAATAATTCTTTGACAGACTCACTTTCTTCTTCACATTTCAGCATACTCATAAGTATTTAATATTTTCAACGTAACTCTTCATAAACATCATACTTCTTCATTTAATAGATTATAAATTTAATTAACATTGATTATTACTAACGCAGTTAACATTATTCTTTGATTTAATTCCATCTTTTAATACATGGATGAGTTAGCAAATATTCAATCTAACTGTTTTGGTTTTTTTTGTGTGTGGGTTATTTCCTTTGTGTTACTGAAGGGTTTTACTACTTTTGGCAAACATCCACAATTGGAAGTATGCCAAAAACTTCAACAGGAATAGTGGTCTCAGCATTCGAAAGTTTATTCACAAGGTAGCGAACTTGGTGACCCTCCATACTTGGCGTTATGCCACAGAATCCGATAAAATTGGCAGTCTTACCTACAACTGAAATACCGAAAGCACCTAAGTCCACGATCACCTGTATGATTGTCGTGCTAAACCGTTATAAAAAAAAATATTAAATCAATGGTTGTAGTCACTTCTTCCAAAAGGTAGGGGGCCTAACAAGTCATCCCGGGCTCCAGGCTGGTGATCTTCTAGTGAATTCCAAGCACCTAGAGCCCTCGTCATACCTTTGCACTATGCATCAAATAAGCATAGAGAGGACTATCAATATAAACCCACTTAATCATTTATGCACTACCAATGTGGGATAAATCCCATTTGGCAAGTTAAATGCCATCATCGATCGTTTGATCAGACGGTTGATGAGACTTCGCCTTATTTATCTCTGCAATTGTCACTGCAAATGTTGTCACCCATCTCTTCATATGTGAGAAAGTTGATAATTTCATAGTCCAGTTTCTTATTAGCAATCTTCCCCAGGCACTTTCATGTTCGTAGATTTCTCACATTAATGAAGGAACCCATACGAGATTTGCAGTAAGATATTATGATCTCTTCGTCGGAGGTAACATGGCTGAGACAGTCAAATATGTAGGTGAGTTCAATGGAATCTTGGCTCATGCTCACACAGTGATCATCCAAATTGCAAACAAGGTCTCCATCAAGATTATATATCCGCACTTTTTCCCAGATCTTGAAGGTGAAGAACTCGTGGGTTTTGGA
The DNA here is from genome assembly GCA_900067695.1 of Picea abies. NCBI lineage: Eukaryota > Viridiplantae > Streptophyta > Pinopsida > Pinales > Pinaceae > Picea > Picea abies. The sequence goes on from CBVK0100306894.1 coordinate 2,092, forward strand.
AAGATATATGGGGACAATGTCGGATTCTATTTTTTTCTGACAAACCTCTAATCATGAATTTCATACATTTTTCTCTTATCAAATCGTGGAGCCGGAGGAGGATCACGACAACCTTTAAAAGAGCTTAAAATTTAAGATGAAGGTGTGCATGGTTCAGCTTATAAGTCCAAGTCCCCATGCTATCCAATGGTATGATGTTGAGGAGTACCTGGTTGCACTTCTTTGGTCATTGATTCATCATCTTCACACACAAATTCTTTAGAGGAAGATGTCATTAGATCATCATCATTATCATTGTTGCTCATCTCATTGTTGTCATCTACCTAGTCTTATTATTTACATCACAGTTATGAAATGTCCACAGTCTGTTTCCAGACATGCTTGAGCTGTGAAGCAGCAATGTTGTGATTAGAGAAAAGGCGAAGTGACCCTAGAATTTCAGATCACTACCATGGAGTAGAGTCTGCTATAGAGAAACATCCAAGAGAGATAATCCATAGCATCTTGCTTACTATCAATGGTGCCTATGACCACTTCAGCATTCACATGGTCATGGAGAAAGTGATCAAGATGACTCTCCACTGGGAATGGCTCATATAAGAATTTCTTGTAGTATTATTTGCGAGGTGCATGGCACAAAATCACACATTTTCCAGCATTATTAAGAAGAGGTCTACTGGAAAACACCTCTATTGTAAGATCAATAATAGGATAGTCGGTATGAGCACCGAGATAGGCAAACACCAGCATTGGCAAGCATAGGTCTATTGTAAAAGATCAGTAATAGGATAGTTAGTATGAGCACCAAGATAGGAAAACACCAGCATTGGCAAGTAGAGGTCTACTGTAAAAGATCAGTAATAGGATAGTTAGTATGAGCACCAGGATAGGCAAACACCAACATTGGCAAGCATAGGTCTACTGTAAAAGATCAGTAATAGGATAGTTAGTATGAGCATTCTCACAAAGACAACCCATGTCTTCTAGGCACATCACAGATATTGTAATAACAAAGTGCCTCATAACCATCACAGTCAGCAAGTCAACATAAATCATTGCTTATGTCATTTTACATGCCCCATCAATGTCTCTGTCAACATAGACATGTCATCATAGGCAACATAATGTCAACACGTTCTTCTCTATTTTAGATTTATATATATGTAACAATATCAATGTCAATTCCATCAATGCCAACCTATATTTCCAACAATAATAGCATGATTCACCTTATTTTCATCTTCGATATCTTCATAATCGAAGTACTTGTCTAGGGATCTTATCCAATCCAACAACTCTTCAACATCCAAGTTTCCATTTTTACTCTGGCTCCCATTCTTGCAACAGATTTAAATAATCGTTCCTTTGCGGCTTCTTCTACTTCCATCTCTTCACTCTCAACTTCGCTGACATCACCAGCACCAGGTTCTCTTCTCTGTGTTGTCTCCATGGAATCTAATATTGCACCAAGTTGCCTCATTTCTTCTTCCATGGATGGATTTGCTACAGGTTTGTCCATGCATCTTCTTAGCAGCATGGTTCCAAACTTTCTTCACAGAGAGCTTAATTATGGCTCTGATACCACTTGACGCAGACCCCACCCTCTCACAGGGTCCGCGCGACCTCCTGGCCTAGGATCGTTCTAGTCGGGAGCTTAAATTAGCCCATGTGCTCCCTCAAAGCCCAAAATCTTAATGCACAGGTCCTTAAACCTTCTTCCTGGGTGTAAATTTTACTTTTCGGGAGTCCCCGAGTGCTTACAAAGCCTCCATGGAGAATGAAGGCCAAAACCATGGGCCAAAGATTCTTCCTCCGAAAATTTTGGGACTTTGGGACTTTTCTATCCATCTTATCTCTTAACACAAATTCCCCAAACTTTTGAGCATTAAGCAGCTAGATCGATGGTCCAGAATGAACCATGAGATTGACGGCTCATATTATATCTTTTCAGGCTTTGATGATTTTCTTATAATGCCCTTTTCTACAATTCTCCTGGATCATTGAAAATCTCTTTACGTTGAGTTTCAGATCGACGGTCCGTAATCTTTGATCAAATGGATGGTCCAGATCAATCCCTTCGGGATTCAAAAATTTATGTTGGTCGTCAAACAACACAACACCTTATATCTCCCGACATTGAAACACCGAATAGGTTCTCCTACTTCCATGTGTCCCCTCCTAGATTGATGGCTAGGATGACTTCAATGATTTTCTCCTCGTCTACACCACACTTTGATTTCATCAAAGTGCCAAATCCCCGGACTACGGGATCTTGTGCCACGCGTCCTCTCTAACTAATGGTTGGAATTTACTCCAGGGATTCGAGCCTCTACAAGTCTAAGAAAAATTTCTCCACTTTCCCATGGAGCGTCAAACCTCTAGATATGCTGCCACATACCCTCCTGTGATCAACGGTCCAGATCTACTTCGGACTTCAAGACTCTGGAGAAATCGACCTCCTATGCTCACTATTCTGTCGAAGTGACTATCCTCTACACTGCGTGATCTGAAGACACATCCTTTTTGATGGATGACCCATATGAAATCTGAGACTTCGAGAGTCCTCCACTCGTACGTCCACCAAGATACTAATCCTTCGGAGTACATGATCTATCGACACATGTTCCCTCTTTTTGAACGGCCATGATTCACTATGGCCTTCGGGACTTCTTGGGTCTTGATTTCTCTACACACAAAATTCTTCGAATATGTGAAGTCCAAAGGACTTCACCAATTAAACTTCGTGTAGCTCCTCCTGAACTAATGTTTGTCCATGCTCCTACAACTTCCCGAATAGATATTGGTCCTAGATATTTGATCTTTGATAACTACTCCTTTTTAAACTTGATCTACGATTCCTCCAAACACATGAAGTCTTAAATACTTACAGGGTTAAGCCTTGTGCTACTTCTATAGATCTAAGGGTGAAAAAATACCATGGATCCTCCCGATCAAATCTCCACAGTTCAACTTTCAAACAACGAATCTTCCCCTCCTTGAAGATTCTGACTGCTATCCTTCTTGAGCTTGACTGCAAGAGATCAATAGAATCTATGGCGCCCTCCTGTGCACTTCTCTGATACTTGAAAACTCTTGACATAGAAGTTTTCTAAGTCTCTCCTACAAACTCTTATGCTCACTATCTCTCCTCAGCTTTGTTCCTTGAGGTATTTCAGACCTCTAGTGCACTCCTTGCATCCCTAAAACTTCTAATGAATTTCAGACTTAAAGATTTCTGAAGAAAATATCCTCACACACTCCTTGCACTTGTCTCCTCTAAAACTTATTCAACACTTAAAGAAAGTGTTGGCTTGATGCACTCCTTCCACAAGTCTTCTCAAATTTGTGTTATCCTCTGAACAATTGTGCACTCTATGCACATCAACTAAATGATTGTGCACTCCTTGCACTTCCACTATAAATTCACGTTATATCTCCTGAGCTTCTAAGTCTATCTCCACTCGGCCTACGCACTCCTTGCGAGCATTGTGCACTCCTTGCACCAGGAATCTCATAAGAGAAAACAAATGAAACTTACAGAAACATTAAAGGCTTCCACACTTAACCATGAAAATCATATTCATGCATAAAATATACATAAATAGATCAAACACACAGAACATAAAGAAACATCACATGTACTCATATGAACACAACACCATACAATTGGAAACATCTCTGATTGTATTCATTCAATAAAATATGTACATGGACTCATACAGTTCTCTGCAACTCCTCATAAACTTTAACAACTCTCTTCAGCAACAATAACAATAACATTCAGCCTCTACAATAACATTCAGTAGCCTCATTTGGGCATTAGATACATATATTTATACAATGAGGGGCTTCTCGAGCCTTCCCTCCAGACTACCTTAGATCTATCATATCACAGTTAATTCATTCATCTACTAAGGACTATTACATTGAATGGTGATTATAATCATATATGAGTTGATACTCAGTATATGCACAACCTTATCTCATAATTAAAATGATTACAATCCTTGGAAGCCTTATGTGATGGCTCAATCCTCAAAACCTTTAAAATCCTTAAATACAATCCTTTCAAAATAGAAAGGTGTGCTCCTCCTTGGAATTCAAAAACAACTTCAAATTTGCGCGGTGGGTGCTTAGTTGTCCTCCACCTGGCTTCTTTAATGTTGATGGTGATGCTCCTACATCAACAGGTCATTTGTGCGATTATTCAAATTTGAAATTTTTTGGTTGTGATGCTTATGCTCTTATTTCTGAAGATCGACGTTCTAAGTTAGACCCTAGATCAAAGAAGTATATATGTATTGGTTATGGTGATGAAGTTAAGGGATACAAATTGTGAGATCCTAATGCCCACAAAATCATCATTAGAAAATATGTAGTATTTGATGAATCTGCTCTCATAAAACCATACATAGTATAAGTTGAAATGAAACAAGAGCAAGTACCACAAAATCAACAAATTCACTTGGAAACTTAGTTATCTACAGAAGATAAGGAGCATGAAGAATCTTATGAAGAAGTAGATGATGATCCATAAAACATATAGGAAAATGTGGAAATTCCACAACCAACTATGAGGAGATCTACACAGGTCATAAATACTCCTAGGAGGTATGAAGATTATATTTCATTTGTTTCCTTTGTTTCCTTTGATTTCTAATGAAGGGGAACCTTGTTTTTATCAGAAAGTGATGGATCGTATTGAAAGTGCTAAATGGAAAATAACAATGAAAAAAGAAATGGATGTTGGTTGTGGAGCCTGATTATCTTCTTGATTCAGAGATCTTGTTTCAACCATGTTTGGATCCCATTTCCTAATGGGGGTTTGTGGGGGGGTGTTACACACCAAAATGTCACACTTGAGTTACGCACCCTAAGTGTCGCAAATGTCACAAGTGTCGCAAAGTGATGTATGCACCTTGGTAAGTGTCGCATGAAATGTCGCAAGTGTCATATGCACATTCCCAAGTGTGGAATTAATTTTGTGAGGTGTCGCCACCCCTTGAAAACATTAAAACAGTTTTTCATGACCCCTAAGTCATATGGGAGGAGGAAACCCATCATTTCTAGGTCAAAACACACTTTTTCCTTGGAAAATTTGACCCATTTTTTATCATTTATGAAGGGTGGTGCCCCCCTGGCCATGATAAGGGAGGACCCATGGTGCCCCCCTGCCATGCTAAGGGAGAGCCACTGCTAGGGTGGCTCCCTATCTCTCACAGGGGGGTAGCACCATTCTTGTTGAGAGAAATGGGGGATCTCCTCCACCTTAATCCATGGGCCAGCTCTTTGAGATGGGGTTGGTTATATTCGACCCTCATTATTGGGCTTCATCCTAGGATCAGATACCAAGCTCAAAGAACCATATCCTCAACCATATCCCTCATTTTCTCATGGTTTTTGTGCCTCTCAAGCCTATATATTGAGGACTTTCCAAGGGGAAGGGGGGAATATTTCAGGTATCAAACATCTAATCTTGGTCATGCAAGGGTTGGACAAGGAGATATTGAAGAAGTGTTGCATCATCATCCATGGTTTGTAAGTATTCTCTTTGGGTTCTCATTTGAATATACTTGGCCTATTTCCTTCAAGCTTGTGTATTTTCATATGCTTGTCTATTTTCACTTCAATCTTCGTAGATAAATTTGTTTGATCTAATCAACTAGAGAATGAGGTAAAGGTTTCTCCTTGCTACCTATTGTAGGTATCAAATTGCACCAGGGAGTTTGGATATCAAGCTCGAAATGGAAGCAACGACGACAAACTTCGAAACAAGGTGCATCACACCCTTTCTCCCTCTCTCTTTCTAATTAGTTAAAATGATTTGAAAGGGATGTTAGTGTCTATTTGTAGTGTTTTTGTCTTGGTATAGGGGTCTGTTGATCCAAGGGAATTTTCATATGTCCAAAGGGGAAATATTTCGTAATAGAAATTGGTGACTCTGTTAGGGAAGGACTTTGACTAGTCTTTCCTTGGATCATCTTATGCATTTTCCTATCATTATATCTTGCTTGCTACTTCTTCCTAATTTATTTCCCCTTCCCTCTTCCTCATTGAAGATTTTAGATAGCTTTGACTAAGTCTTTGTTGAATCTGAGCCTATGAAAGCCTTATTTTTTAGTTTTATGGACAGGTGATGGTCCCCTGATGTTTACACTAGGGCTCCATTGCTTGGGTGGTGCTCCCTTGTAGTGTATACTAGAGAACCATGGCGCTCTGTCCCTTTTAGAAAAGGGGCACCAGTGCCATGTTTTAGGCCTTTCTGCTTGTTTTTGCTTGCTCTTTCTTAGTCTGATTTTGAGGGGATTTTTTCCCAGGGACTTCTGATTGTTTTTTACTTTTGTTTGGATTATGCATTTGATACTTATCACACATTTTTTGCCTTTTTTTTAGCTTGTACACCTCTTCTACATTGTGAGATTGGTCCACCTTGCTTGGTCTTTCTCTTGTGATATTTTGATTATCTCATTGATTAGAAGAGTCTGCAAAGGTTTGTTTGGTCTTGAGTTTATGTTCACTCTTCTTTAGAACATATTTCTTCTTTAAATGATTGAGATCCTTTTTATTACCACAACCTAGCTTGAATGATTGTTTATTGTTGCTCATCTTTAAGGATTGTTGAGTGATTTCCTCTTTTATTGTTTGCGTTCTTTGAGTCTTGTCATTGTTTTGAGTGCATTTGTTGTTAGATATTTTTACTTTGTATTCCTTTGTAACTAAATCGGATTCTTGCATTAAAAATAAGGAAGTATAAAGAACTTGCAATTAATTTAGGTTCATTGCATGTATAATCAAACAAACAGAAATTGATTGCATTCAAAGTGTTGGGTGGTAAATTGCATTGGGTTTATACATTTGGGAATGGAAAAAGACTCTTATCCTTTCCATAGGTAGAGTTCATCGAACACAAAAACTTGGCATCTCATTTTTTTGCACTCTTTTGGAGTCGAATCCGAACATCATCAGTTTCGCTTCCATATCCTTGAGTAAACAACAGCCTAAAAATCAATACGCTAATTAAAATCCATCTAGAATTTTCCTTTCTAGGCATTTGCAAACCTACATTAGCTTAAGTGTAGGGATTTTGAATAGGTGTTGAGAATAAATTTCTAAATCCATAAACAAACATAGAGTTTTGTGATAGGGAGAGAAAACCCAATTGTCATATAAGCATAGTCGGGACCCCCCTCTCACACAAGGGCTAAACACAAGGTTGTGTGCGGGAGAGTAGCGGAGATTTCCCCTTTGAGGCTTAACCAATCATAGAGGAATGAGAATATACTGGGGGTTCTTCCTGAGAATCAGTTTTTTTCATTTGTTCTCAGAGCTTCATGAATCTCGAACCTGTTTGGGGTCCTCTGGAGTCTTATCGGTCCACTTATCTTCAGTTATCTTGAATAATTTTGGACTTGATATCCTGCCCATATGTTCGGACCCGACTATTGACTGTACCTACCCGGAGGTTGACTGCAAGTTGGTAAACTTAGTGGCCTTTATATTTAGGGTTCATACATGAGGTGATGGTGAAGGGGAGTCTTTGTTGTACCTGGGTCATACGTTGGTCAAACTCACTCGGGCTCCTTGGAGGGTAACCCACGAATAGACTAGGAGGGAACTTGCACCAAGGTGTAAGTTCGTTAAGCAGTTCACCAATGTAAATGATCCACCCACTCTATCCCAGCCCCTTCTCACTTTGATCCTGTGACGTTGGATTTCATCACCAACTAGCGCTTCACTGTGAAAAGGTTTGTTTGTTTGGTTTGCTTCCTAGATTTTTTTTAGCGTGTGTTGTTTGTTTTTCCCTAGAAAACCTTAAGGTTGAGTCTGTGTCTATGGCATCAGTTCCTGGAACTACCAATGAAGAAACCCCTTTTCTTGGTTTATTGTTTGTTTCTACTTTTGTGGGACACATTGCTCCTCCTTATATCGCCACTTTGACTCTTCCTAGGCTCACTATTGGGTTACCGGTCTAGTTGTTTTCCACTATGATGAATGTAAATGCTCCTAGTGCTTCGTCTATTAGTACTCCACCCCAGGACCATCAACCTCATGTTGATCCTCTTCCTTCTTCGCTCGTAGGATATTCTTCCCGTTATTCCTCTTCGTATAGTGAAAGCTCTATAGCTAGTAACCAAGTAGATAAGAAGAAGAAGAAAAGGAAGATTAAGAAGAGGAAAAATAAGCTAGGGGGAAACTTCCGACCTCTGCAGAACATTTTGGAAGCGATCAACTAGTTATTGTTCATGATGTTGGGAGTGTTGATAATGTCGACAAGTCTACCAAGACATGAAAACCCAAATTCCCTTGCATGCTTTGTAAGGGTGACCACCTTCTTAAGGATTTCCCTGGTATTCCCAAGGTTGTAGAAGTGTGGTCTAAGGATCATCAACCTATGTCATCAGCCACTGCAGGTCATGTTGGTGACAAACCATCAACTAGTGATAATTAGATTGGAAGTAAGAAGGGTAAACTCAAATTTCCTTGCTTTTTATGTAAGGAGATGCACCACACCTACCTTTGTCCTCTCATGGATGAAGCTTCATATATGTTGGAAAATATTGTTGATGTCCAGCAGCACCCCTCTCCCAACCCACCATTGGTTAATGAACTGGTCAATCTGGTTCCATCATCGGTCAATTTGGTTGATCAAGTGATCCATCTGGTTCAATCATCAGTTAAGTCGGTCGATCCAGTGATCGATCTGATTTCCACTTTAATCGATCCCACTCTCCCCTTGGAGAGTGAAGTTAAAGTGGTCAATCCAATACTACCCTTCATTGATCCCACTCCTCCTAGGAAGAGTGAGGATGTCTCTCATGTCTTTCTTGTTTCTACAGATTCTTCTGGACTAGGGGGCACTTCACCCATGCCATTGAAACCCCCTCCGAGTAATAAGGTCATTCTTTTAGATTGGAGTGCATTGTCGGAATCTTGTCTCCCTCCCTATATACCTTTCCAAATCACTGTTATGGTTTTTGGTAGGGATGTTCCTCAGAATATTGTCGACGAGGGTGCATCTGTTAGTATTTTGTCCTCCATTTCTTAGTAAGCTTTAGGTTCTCCTCCGCATGCGCATGTGACTCAGAATTTGTTGGCTTTTAATAGAAGAGTTACTCAACCTTTAAGGATCCTTCCTTGGTTTCATGTTACTTTGGGAGGGAAAATTGTCCTCGTTGATGTGATGCTAGACCACAACCCCTTGGATTTTAATCTTCTCCTCGGGCGAGACTATGTTTATGCTATGAAGGTTTTTGTGTCCACGATATTTTGTTTAATGTGTTTCCCTCACAATGGAAACATAGTGACCATAAACCATATTTCATTCATTGGCCCGCATACGATGGCCAACCATCTGAATTCCCTTAATGGTCCTTACATGCCAATGACTTATGCCCTGTCACAGGTCAATTATGTGGCAACATGTCCCATGCATTCAACTTTGAATGAGAAGGAATCTCTCCCTTCTTGTGATTTAGATTCGGTAGTTGACAAGGTGGTCTCTTCGATAGGGATATTAGAGCACAATCTCCCTACCCTTATCACGGCCCTCAACATGTATTCCTTCCAGAGTGTAGCTTTTCCATCTAGTGAAGATCTCTTGGAATCCATGATTGAGTTTTGTCCCTTGACATGTATTCCTTACAGAGCATTGTTCTATTGGAAGCCATGATCAAGTAGAGGTCCTTGAGCATATATTTGTTGATTTAAAGCTCATTAAAAAATGAAACCCAGCCTTGAGCATAGCTTATCTGTTATTTCCATTCTCATTAAAAAATTAAGCAGACTATTACGAGCATAGCTCTTTTCCTGTTTCAAGCTTGTTAAAAAATGAAACAGTTGCCTCTCCCATTTAGTGAAGTCTTTTGCCAGATCTTGTAGAAGTTGAGTCAAGTCTTTCACTAGATCTCGTAACTTAACCTTCCTTTCACCTGCCTTTGTCTATCGACCCTTTTTCTCCATATGGTACATAAATTGGTGACAACTTACACATCGGTGGATGAAACGAAGCTTGGGGGGGTAGATCTCAAGCCTCTAGACATCATTCTAGAGCAAAGCCACTATCTTCCATCATGTAGTTGGGGGAAAAGTACCAACTATCCATGGGTCCCGTTTGAAACCTTTGGACATTAAGTTAGGAATTTATGAGCTCAGTCGTTGTTCTTTGTCATGCTTGTTAATACATGAGAATAGGTTACCGAGTCTCCTTTAATCTCTTTTCAGACTCCCTAAACATGAAAAGATTGTCGAGTGAGCTTGCTTCCTTTCACACTCGTTAAAAGGTTTGAAAGGGTGTCTTTCGAGTGGTAGTTTATCTCTTTTTCGGCCTCACGAGACTAATTATGAAAAAGGAACACTATTAACAAGCATTATTAGAAGAGTTCTCCCATGTATTGTTTTACACTTTTTCAGGCTTGGGAGACTAACTTTACGAAAATTCACTCATGGAATTGCCTTTAAGTTCTTTTCAATCTCTCTAAACATGAAAAACCATCAAGTTTACTTTATTTGGGCTCATAAAACTATTGCATCGAAGGACCTGTGTGAGTCCAATCTCCAGGACCGAACCCCTCCTTCCTCGGGTTCTTTTAACATATGTCGAGGGACTCATCCATGGGATGAGCTATACTGAGCATTTGTTACCCTACTCAAGCTTGTTAAAAAATAAATAGGTACTCATCTATCTGGATGAGGGAAAAAATTGAAAGAAGTAGGTCAAGTGTTTTTTTGGAATCCTTTATTGCAGCTATTGTTGCCCTTGAACATGGTACATGTTTGTGTCTTGTCTTACAGTTGGGTAATTTTCTTATCTCTGAGTCATACCAATTCCATGTGTCGTCATACTTTTTCATTCCATTCGAAGAGTGATATTATTTGTCGTCACATTATGTTCTTGGTACTCATTAAGTCAATGTTTCCAATTCAGTTGTTGTGCTTCATAATGTTCAAGGGAAGTTTCACTTCAAACCATCCATATGTAGTATTACCAGTTTCCATTTCATGTGTCATTCCATACTCATTCGATTCACCATATTACATCACTTTCCTATGTCAGTTTCATGTCGATGATGGGGGATACATCAAGGCCCTCCTTCGATGAGTCTTTTCCTCTCGACTTTAGAAAATTATCCAAGAATTGGACTTAGAAACAAGTTAGTTCCTTGGGACCTGCATGCCTCAATGGCAGGCCTCCTCACTTGCAATAGTAGGTTTACATCATTGACCTATGATCGGATGATTCCACGAATTTTCTACCTCTACTCATTTATTCACATTCGTTGGAATGTACTAGGGTACCTTGGGAATCATTGATATCATTGGTGATTTCCTTTGCACTTGTTAACAATATACATCAATGACCGGTAATCAAGTGGTTTCTACCATGTTTGACACATCAAATCATCTATTCACATGGGTATATATGCATCGCATCAGGATCGGGACAAAGAAGCTAGGTTGGGATTTCACTCATTTATTTTCTTTGCACAGGTTACGATGGAGATCATTTGAGCATGTAAAATATTTTAGTATAATCACCATGCTAGAAGTATTATTGATATATATATATATATAT
>CBVK0100306896.1:0-13662 GCA_900067695.1 Picea abies
TATATATATATATTATTTTTTGTCTACTTTGGTCGAAACAAATAATGGTTCATTTTGTTGTTACAATATGTTCTACCACTATCTCTCCCAAACGACTTTGACAAAAACGTCAAACATGTTATATATGATCTTGGAAAGTACATGAGGTAAGATGTAGTTGTGATTTATATGAGAAATGTTCTTTCAAATTATTGTTGTACTTAATGACACATTCTTTACTTGTAATGTAATGTAATATATTATATTATGTACTTATGTTGAAACATGTTATTTTCTTGTGTCACAATCTCATGTAGATGGTTGTCATTGAAAGAAATCCATGAAGATGATATAAANNNNAAGATGATATAAAGTATTGGAAGAGAGAAATTCCTCGTCTAATGTGTGAATGGAAAAAGTATATACCTCCTACATTTTTTAATGCACAAGAACACTACCTCATACACCAAGTTGAAGAGATTGAAATTTGTGGACCTGTTCACACAAAGTCAATGTGGATGGTGGAGAGGCACTTGAAATCATTGAAGGTGTTGGTTAGACAAAGAGCACGTCCTGAGGGTTCTATGGTGGAGGGATATATGGTATATTAGTACATGGTATATATTAGTCAGTATCTTCCTAAATTACTAGCACCAACTATGCATGCATTGGATCGCATTTCGGATATGAACTCCATAAAAACATTTGAAGATCAAGAGCATTTGTTGGGGAAAGGTAGAATGAAAAAAATGAGAGGTAATATATTAATAATTGTGAAAATTTATATTATTAATACATATAAGTTTTGTTTTTGTGTATATATGATCATACTCATTAATATATTAATATAATTTATTTCATAAATTATAGATATTTATAATTACATGCATATTGTACATTATAACTAATATTTAATATTGGTGAATTATGTTTTTGTTTATTCAGTTTCTCTAGAGTGGGATGCACTACATTTATACATTGCAAACAATCTTGACTAGATGAATGTATGGATTGAAAGATGTAAACAACATAATGGATGTAGGTTATCATGGAAATGACTGTCTGAATTGGTTAGAGAAGCTCATTGTAACATAGATGCCAATGTTACGCAGAGGGAAATTGATCTAGCATATGGTTTGAAATATGGATAGGTAAGCAATTTCACCCATTTTATTCAGTTATTTTATATTATACTAATGTGACTACATGTGTACTATGTTTTTCAGATACTTTCAAAGTTATATAAATATATGTTAATTTATTAGTTTACAATGCATCTTTTACATATTGCAGTTGAAACACCACAAGGCTATGTGGTGCAATGGTCGTAAATTTAGCATCAAACAATTGGATGAAACAAAGAAAACTTATGATAGTGGGATAACTGCAGTATTAGAGGTTACTAATGTTTCCTCTAGGAGTGACAGACATCCCCGAGAATCTGAAAATAGATACTATGGGTATTTAAACGATATACTTGAGTGTGACTTTAATTCCTTCAAATTAGTATTGTTCAATGTCAAATGGTATAGGTTATGAATGCATGAACGTGATGAGGAAAGAACTGTTATTCAACATGACAAAAGATTTCCAATGATTAAAACAAATATTTTTGAAAGAGGACATGATTACTATGTTTTTCCAAGCCATTGTGAACAGGTATTTTACTCAAATGTTCTAGGTGAAAGGGATTGGTCATTTGTTGTTAGATATGATCCAAGAGGAAGGCCAATTAAGTATACTCATTTACAAGAAGAAGATGATATTGAAGATGAAGAAGATCATTTGACAAAATATCAGGCAGAGCTGAAAGAGCATGGAGGGTCGACTAATGAAGAAGATGAAGAAGATCATGATATAGGCATAGGAGACAATATTGCAATTCCTAATGATGATGTCGATGGAAATATGATCGAAAATGACATTGATGATGATGATGATATCATCAATCCTTTCAACATTGTTTCAGAACCATATGATGATACAGATGTCGAGTTCAATGAAGAAGATCAAGATAGAGAATAAGTATGATTAGAGAGATGTTGAGGTTGGATTAGGTATGTGACTATATAATATTTTAATTTGTATGAATTATTCTCTTAAAATAATTTACTTTTAATGTCATGGGTTAATTACATGTTTTTAAGTTTTATGCAATGTTTTTATATCCTAGGTTACATGTTGTTTAATTATTATTTGAAACCTGAAAATAGTTGTCAATATAGTAAAGTACGTGGTAGACTAAAAATATCATTTAGAAATACATAATTTCATGTACCTTCATTAAATTTTTTTTTTGTAGTTTCTATGCATGAATTTTAATTGCTTTCGATTATTTTATATTTTATAGATTGGGTTTTTAGAATCAATTGAGAGTGATGTGAGGGGGAGGGGAGAGGCCATGTGAGCTTCCACCTTCACATGGTTGGACTTGTTAAGTAGAGGATAAATTATTCTTGAAACCAAGAGAATCTCTTTCATTTTCATACCGTCATGATCGCATAATATTTCATCAATATTGTTACCTATTTGAATATTCTTAGAATTACCATAAACCCTATTTTTCATATGTTCTAGTAGATATGTTAATGATTCCAAGTTTCATATTTGTATTTGATCGAAGGTCCATCTATCATGAAAAGTATCAAAATGAGATTTCAAGTTGATAAACCAAATATGAACTTGTGACAAACTTGCAAGAGAGACTAATGTAAATAATCTTAAGAGAGACTAATGTAAATAATCTTGTGATGAACTTGCTATACTATTGTCGAAAAAAATTCATGGATAAGTTTATGCCATTATTATGTACTTTTGTAAAAAAATAATGGACCTTCGGGACTACACCATGGTCAAGGAATATTCACATGCCTTAACGATATGGGAGGGTTTCTGGACTCAAATTTGACTGACACACCCAATTTTTTCCATCATCAATTCATCATGAAAATTACCATAAACCCAACAATTTTTCATATGTTATAGTAGATATGTTAATGATTCCAAGTTTCATATTTGTATTTGACTGAAGGTCCAACTAGCTTGCAAATGATCAAATTGAGATTTCAAGTTGATAAACCAAATATGAAATGAATCCAAGATGCATCATTTGATATCGTCGCAAGAGAGATGAATGTAAATAATCTTTCGACAAATTTGCTATACTATCGACGAAAAAATTTCGACAATAATTTTATAACATTAGTATGTAATTTTGTACAAAAATAATGGATCTTGGGGACTACACCATGGTCAAGCAACAAGGAATGAGTAACGAAAATTGCACGAGGACTAGACACATCTAACAATAGGGACCCGTGAATGGGGTCAACGTTGAAATTTATTCAAAATTTTTTTGTATACACTGAAACTTTTCATGGATAGACAATTATCATGCCTTAATGATATTGGAGGCTTTCAGGACTCAAATTTGAGTGACATTCCCAGTTTCTTCCATCATCACTTCATCATGAAAACCATAAACCCTAATTTTCTTTTAGAGTACCCAATTTGGTTGACGCAAGTTTTAGGCTTTCGTCGGTCTCTATTCATTTTTCTTTCAATTTCTTCATTAATGTATATACAATGTATATACATCATAGCTATGATGAAAAATCCCTCTATTTCATTGATTGCTTAATCAACACCATTAAGATACTAGAGGTGAGCAACAATGACATGTGAATGGGGCCAACGTCGAAATGTTTTCAAACTATATCTGTATGCATTGAAATTTGACCTGGATAGACTATTCACGTGCCTTACCGATATGGGATGGTTTTTGGACTCAAATTTGACTGACACCCACTTTCTCCCATCATCAATGCATCATGTAAACCATAAAACCAACTATTTTCATATGTTCTAGTAGATATGTTAATGATTCCAAGTTTCATGTTTGTATTTGAATGAAGGTCCAACTAGCTTGAAAAGTATCAAATTGATATTTCAAGTTGATAAACCAAATATGAAATGAATCCAGGCTGCATCATTTGACATCATCGCAAGAGAGACGAATGTAAATAATCTTGTGACAAATTTGCTATACTATCAATAGAAAAACGTTCATCGATAATTTTATGCCATTAGTATGTAATTTTGTACAAAAATAATGGATCTTGGGGACTACACCATGGTCACGTAACGAGGAATGAGGAACAAAAATTGCAAGAGGACAAGACATGTCCGACAACAGGGACGTGCGAATGGGGCCAACGTTGAAATTTTTTCAAACAGTTTTTGTATGCACTGAAACTTTTCATGGATAGACTTTTGGTATGCCTTAACAATATGGGAGGGTTTTTGGATGCGAATTTGAGTGACACACCCACTTTCTTCCATCATCACTTCATCATGTAAACCATAAACCCTAATTTTCTTTCAGAGTACTAAATTTGGTTGACGCAAGTTTTTGGCTTTCGTCGGTCTCTATTCATTTTTCTTTTAGGTTCTACATTAATGTATATACAATGTATATACATCATATATATGATGAAAAATCCCTTTATTTCATTGATTTCTTAATCAACACCATCAAAATACTAGAGTCGAGCAACAATGACATGTGAATGGGGCCAACGTTGAAATGTTTTCAAACTATATCTGTATGCATTGAAATTTTACCTAGATAGCCTATTTGCATTCCTTACCGATATGGGAGGGTTTCTGGCCTCAAATTTGACTGACACACCCACTTTCCTCGATCATCAATGCATCATGTAAACTATAAACCCAACTATTTTTCATATGTTCTAGAAGATATGTTAATGATTCCAAGTTTCATATTTGTATTTGACTGAAGGTCCAACTAGCTTACAAAGTATCAAATTGAGATTTCAAGTTGATAAATCAAATATGAAATGAATCCAAGCCGCATCATTTGATATCGTCGCAAGAGAGACGAATGTAAATAATCTTGCGATGAATTTGCTATACTATCGATGAAAAACGTTCGTCGATAATTTTATGTCATTAGTATGTAATTTTGTACAAAAATAATGGATCTTGGAGAATACACCATGGTCAAGTAATGAGGAATGAGGAATGAAAATTGCGTGAGGACTAGACACATCCGACAATAGGGACCTATGAATGTGGCCAACATTAAAAAAAATTCAAACAGTTTCTGTATGCATTGAAAAGTTTCATGGATAGACTATTGGTATGCCTTAACAATATGGGAGGGTTTCTGGACTCAAATTTGAGTGACACACCCACTTTCTTCCATCATCACTTCATCAACCCTAATTTTCTTTCAGAGTACCCAATTTGGTTGACGCAAGTTTTTGTCTTTCGTCAGTCTCTATTCATTTTTCTTTCAGGTTCTACATTAATGTATATACAATGTATATATTTCATATTTATGATGAAAAATCCCTCTATTTCATTGATTACTTAATCAACACCATCAAGATACTAGAGTCGAGCAACAATGACATGTGAATGGGGCCAACGTCGAAATGTTTTAAAACTATATCTGTATGCATTGAAATTTTACCTGGATAGCCTATTCGCATGCATTACCGATATGGGAGGGTTTCTGAACTCAAATTTGACTGACACACCCACTTTCCTCGATCATCAATGCATCATGTAAACTATAAGCCCAACTATTTTTCATATGTTCTAGAAGATATGTTAATGATTCCAAGTTTCATATTTGTATTTGACTAAAGGTCCAACTAGATTACAAAGTATCAAATTGAGATTTCAAGTTGATAAACCAGATATGAAATGAATCCAAGCCGCATCATTTGATATCATCTCAAGAGAGACGAATGTAAATAATATTGCGACGAATTTGCTATACTATCGACAAAAAATGCTTGTCGATAATTTTATGCCATTAGTATGTAATTTTGTACAAAAATAATGGATCTTGGGGACTACACCATAGTCAAGTAACGAGGAATGAGGAATGGAAATTGCGCGAGGACTAGACACATTCGAAAACATGGACCTGTGAATGGGGCCAACATTGAAATTTTTTCAAACAGTTTCTGTATGCATTGAAAAGTTTCATGGATAGACTATTGGTATGCCTTAACGATATGGGAGGGTTTTTGGACTCAAATTTGAGTGACACACCCACTTTCTTCCATCATCACTTCATCATGTAAACCATAAACCCTAATTTTCTTTCAGAGTACCCAATTTGGTTGACGCAAGTTTTAGGCTTTTGTCAGTCTCTATTCATTTTGCTTGCAGGTTCTACATTAATGTATACATAATGTATATACATCATATCTATGATGAAAAATCCCTCTATTTCATTGATTTCTTAATCAACACCATCAAGATACTAGAGGCGAGAAACAATGACATGTGAATGGGGCCAATGTTGAAATGTTTTCCAACTATATCTGTATGCATTGAAATTTCACCTAGATAGACTATTGACATGCGTTACCGATATGGGAGGGTTTCTGGACTCAAATTTGAATGACACACCCACTTTCTTCCATCATCAATGCATCATGTAAACCATAAACCCAACTATTTTCCATCTGTTCTAGTAGATATGTTAATGATTCAAAGTTTCATATTTGTATTTGAATAAATGTCCAACTATCTTGCAAAGTATCAAATTGATATTTCATGTTGATAAACCAAATATGAAATGAATCCAAGATGCATTAGTCGATATCATCGTAAGAGAGATGAATGTAGATAATCTTGCTATGAATTTGTTATATTATTGACGACAAAAGTTCATCAATAATTTTATGACATTATTATTTAATTTTGTACAAAAATAATGGATCTTAGGGACTACACCATGGTCAAGTAACGAGGAACGAGGAATGAAAATTGTACGAGGACTAGACATGTTCGATAGCAAGGACCTGCGGATGGGGCCAACGTTGAAACTTTTTCAAACAGTTTTTGTATGCACTAAACATTTTCATGGATAGACTATTGGCATGCATTAATGATATGAGAGGGTTTTTGGACTCACATTTGAGTGACACACCCACTTTCTTCCATCATCACTTCATCATGTAAACCATAAAACCTAATTTGCTTTAAGAGTACCCAATTTGGTTGATGCAAGTTTTAGGCTTTCATCAGTCTCTATTAATTTTGCTTTCAAGTTCTAAATTAATGTATATACATCATATATATGATGAAAAATCCCTCTATTTCATTGATTTCTTAATCAACACCATCAAGATACTAGAGGTGAGCAACAATGACATGTGAATGGGGCCAACGTTGAAATGTTTTCAAACTGTATCTGTATGTATTTAAATTTGACCTGGATAGACTATTCGCATGCCTTACCTATATGGGAGGGTTCTTGGACTCAAATTTTACTAATACATCCACTTTATTCCATCATCAATACATCATGTAAAACATAAACCCAATTATTTTTCATATGTTATAGTAGATATGTTAATGATTCCAAGTTTGATATTTGTATTTGACTGAAGGTCCAACTAGCTTCCAAAGTGTCAAATTGAGATTTAAATTTTATAAACCAAATATGAAATGAATCCAAGCTGCATCATTTGATATCGTCGCAAGAGAGACGAATTTAAAAAATCTTGTGACGAATTTGCTATACTATCGATGAAAAAAGCCCGTCGATAATTTTATGCCATTAGTATGTAATTTTTTACAAAAATAATGGATCTTGGGGACTAAACCATGGTCAAGGAATAAGGAAAAAAGAACGATGAACAAGGAATGAAAATTGCACGAGGACTAGACACATCTGATAGCAGGGACCTGCGAATGGGGCCAACGTTGAAACTTTTTCAAGCAGTTTCTATATTCACTGAAAATTTTCATGGATAGACTATGGGCATTCCCTACCCATATGGGAGGGATTTTGGACTCAAATTTGCATGACATGCCCACTTTCTTCCATCATCACTTCATCATGTAAACCATAAACCCTAATTTTATTTGAGAGTACCCAATTTGGTTGACGTAAGTTCTAGACTTTCATCAATCTCTATTCATTTTGATTTCAGGTTCTACATTAATGTATATATGTCATAGATATTATTAAAAATATCTCTATTTTTTTTATTGCTTAATAAACACCATCAAGATACTGAAGGTGAGAAAAGGTGACATGTGAATGGGGTCAATGTCAAAATGTTTTCAAACTGTATTTGTATGCATTGAAATTTGAACTAGATAGACTAATCGCATGACTTATCGATATGGGAGGGTTTTTGGACTAAAATTTGATTGACACACCAACCACTTTATTCCATCATTAATGCATCATGTAAACCATAAACCCAACTATTTTTCATATGTTCTAGTGGATATGTTAATGATTCCAAGTTTCATATATTTATTTGACTGAAGGTCCAGCTATCTTGCAAAGAATCAAATTGAGATTTCAAGTTGATAAACCAAATATGAAATGAATCCAAGCTTCATCATTTGATATCGTCGCAAAAGAGACGAATGTAAATAATCTTGCGAAGAATTTTCTATACTATCGACGACAAAAGTTAATCAATAATTTTATTCCATTAGTATGTAATTTTGTACAAAAATAATGGATCTCGGGGACTACACCATGTTCAAGTAATGAGGAACGAGGAATCAAAATTGCAGGAGGACTAGACACGTTCGATAGTAGGGACCTGCGAATGGGGCCAACATTGAAATTTTTTCAAACAGTTTTTGTATGCACTGAAAATTTCAATGGATAGACTATTGGAATTCCCTAATGATATGGGAGGGTTTCTGGACTCAAATTTGACTGACACACCCACTTTCTTCCATCATCACTTCATCATGTAAACCATAAACCCTAATTTTCTTTCAGAGTACCCAATTTGGTTGACACAAGTTTTATTCTTTCATCGGTGTCTATTAATTTTGATTGAAGGTTCTACATTAATGTATATACAATGTATCTATGTCATAGCTATGATGAAAAATCCCTCTATTTCGTTGATTTCTTAATCAACACCATAAAGATACTAGAGGTGAGAAACAGTGACATGTGAATGGGGCCAACGTCGAAATGTTTTCAAAATGTATATGTATGCATTGAAATTTGACCTGGATAGACTATTTCCATGCCTTACCGATATGGGAGGTTTTCTGGACTCAAATTTTACTGACACACACACTTTCTTCCATCATCAATGCATCATGTAAACCATAAACCCAACTATTTTTCATATGTTCTAGTAGATATGTTAATGATTCCAAGTTTCATATTTGTATTTGACTGAAGGTACAACTATCTTGAAAAGTATAAAATTGAGATTTAAAGTTGATAAACCAAATATGAAATGAATCCAAGCTGCATCATTTGATATCGCCGCAAGAGAGACGAATGTAAATAATCTTACGACAAATTTGCTATACTATCGACGACAAAAGTTCATCCATAATTTTATTCCATTAGTATGTAATTTTGTACAAAAACAATGGATCTTGGGGACTACACCATGGTCAAGTAACGATGAACAAGGATAAAAAATTACATGAGGACTAGACACGTTTGACAGCAGGGACCTGCGAATGGGGCCAACGTTGAAATTTTTTCAAACAATTTTTGTATGCAATGAAAATTTTCATGGATAGACTATTGGCATGCCTTAATGATATGGGAGGGTTTCTAGACTCAAATATGAGTGACACACCCACTTTCATCCATCATCACTTCATCATGTAAACCATAAACCGTAATTTTCTTTCACAGGACACAATTTGGTTGATGCAAGTTTTAGGCTTTCATCGTCCTTTATTCATTTTTCTTTCAGGTTCTACATTAATGTATATACAATGTATCTACCTCATATATGTGATGAAAAATCCCTCTATTTCATTGATTTCTTAATCAAGACCATCAAGATACTAGAGGCAAGAATCAGTGACATGTGAATGGGGCCAACGTCGAAATGTTTTCAAAATGTATATGTATGCATTGAAATTTGACTTGGATAGACTATTTCCATGCCTTACCAATATGGGAGGTTTTTTGGACTCAAATTTTACTGACACACACACTTTCTTCCATCATCAATGCATCATGTAAACCATAAACTCTAATTTTCTTTCAGAGTACCCAATTTGGTTGACGCAAGTTTTAGGCTTTCATCAGTCTTTTATATGTCTTATCAAACTTTAGTATTTGTAATTTTTTGGTCAGTTGTTATTCATTGAGGGGATAAGCTGAGGCATTCTTGAAATTTCCTCGAGCTCTTCCAATACTTCCTTGTATTTTGTTCTTGTAAATGTCGTCAACTATCTACCATAACATCTAAGAAAGGAAATGATTTTTCTAATGGATTTTTCCCACCAAATTAGAATTCAACCTTTGTCCCCTCGGGGCCTTGGACTTAGCTTCCATATTTTTTGGTGGATAACTTCCCCCACTCCCCTATTGAACAACGGGTTAGCTTCCATATTTATAGGACCATGTAAATAATTATTTCTATTCTTAAATATGTTAATTGCTTGGCTAGCAATTCTATCCTCCACTCAATTCCCATTATGATGTGTTGAGGTTCATTCTTCATTTCTACATTAATTTTTTCAGTGGGTATACACTCCTTGTATTTAAGAACAACTTAGTTAGTATGGTCATGGGATACCTTCATTGAATTTTACATTTACTAGTGGTAACATTGGTCAAGTTGTGTGATGGGTAATTTTCCTTCTCATCATTCACTTCAGTGGATTCTTCCCTTTGGGTTTAGTTATTAGTTTTGATTCTATATTATAGCAACAAAAAACTTAGATTATCCATCTTCCAATGCTACACTCATACACTATCAAATGATTTATTACCTCTAAGCAATCCACTAGTTATACTACCCTTTCCATTTGCATTCATATAGTTCATATTGCCTACTTCTACAAGATTCAATAGAAATAGCCAACTCCACATTCACTATTGCAACTTATTAAATCAATAATTATTCAATATTCTCCTATTTTTTAATGCAATTTTGGCTCACTAATCATCAATGACTATTTCTCCTTCTTGGTGGTCACAATTTTGGTTTCTCTAATTATTTTTGTCTCCATCATAATGATTATTCTATAATCACCATCTAATATTATTAAATTGGCTAGAGTGAGATCTTCTATTTCCATATGAAATTGAAATCATTAATAGTCCAATTGATAATGTTGAAGTGATCCTTGGAATCTATTGAATGAATTCAATATGAAATGTTCATTGATCACCTTGCCGAAGCGATTGATGGATTTTATTGTCAACCAACAACTCTAGTGGACTCAATTTTGATTTCTATAACTTTCCCCATGTATCCTTCATCATATTGTTTACTATGGAGCCATCATCCAATAACATATTGGTTAGAGAGCGATCTCCTATTTCCACACATATTTTTGTGCTCCATCCTTGTCTAAGATCATAATGTTGGTAACCTATACTCCTTGTTTCATCATATCAATAAATTTTGGGTATTGATGTCATTAATAGTCTAATTGATTGTCGTGATAGCCCTCTGAATATGTAGAATTAATTTGTCCCAAGTTTCTCATAGATCACCTTGTTGAAGCCCTAGTTATAGATTTTAGCATCCATCAACTCCTTGTTAAATAATGTGTAGGTCAACATGAATTATAGAGTTTTCTTATTTATATCATGCATTCCATGTTCTATGGAAATCAACACAAATTCTCTCTCTTGTGCTAGTTTGAACATTCTTTGCATTTGGTTCTTCATTTCTCTAGTAATGATTGAACATTCTTTGTATTTGTTTGAACACAAATACAATGAGATTGTAGGGCCATGTTCTAGTAGGCTTTGATGTTTTTTAAGTGCTCTTCATGTCGAAATGTTGTATTAGGGGTTATCGTAGTTAAGCTCATTAGGAGTTACAAGTCAGATAAAGGTTACATTGGTTTAGAATTGTGCTTTATAGGGATTAGGGGTGAATGTTTATAGGGGTTAGGTATGGTGAGAATTAAGGGTTAGGTGTTAGGGATGATAAGGGTTATAGTGTTATGGAGTAAAGTGGTTATATGGTTTGCGTATTATAAGGATTAATGTTTGTGAGATATAGGTATTAGGTGATTAGGGTTAATAAGTTAGGCTTTAGCTATTTGGGGTTTATAAGTTAGAAATTATAGAGGTTATAAGTGATTAGATTTAACATAGGTGATAGACTATTACTAATAATGGATAGATGTAATAGTTAATGTACATGTTTGGGGTTATAAGGGTTAAAGATTAGGGTTAAATTTTCAAGGGTTTAGGGGTTTGGGATTCTAAAAATTGTAGTGGTTATGAGTCAAATGTGTTTGGGGAAATAAATTATAGTGATTATAAGGGTTAATGGGCATAGGTTCTTAAGGGTTAGATGGTTACTTGATAATAATGGTTGTACGTAATATTATTAAAAATTATAGTTACGGGGGTTTACGTAGGATCTAGAAGAGATTTGGTGAAGATGTCTACTTGTTGATATACTAAAGGAATAAATATTCTCACAAGATGTCCTTGAGCATGAGGTTGCCAAATTTAGTGCATCCAAACATCCATGTGTTTTGTCTTCTGATGATTCATTGGATTATGAATAATCTCAATGGTAATTTTATTATCATAAATGTGGAATGAGCTTGTGGAGGAAGACCAAGTTGATCAAGCATCATCTGTATCCAGAGAAGATGTTTCCCGACATGAACTTCACTAGCATAGTTTTTGTTAGTGGAGAAGAGAATAACAACTTGTTTCTTCTTAGAACACTAACAAATTGGTCCAGAGCCAAGAGAAAACAACTAGCCCAAGGTAGATATTATCTCATCAAGATCGCTAACCCAATGTACATTGAAAAATCCAAAGAGGAAAATATGAGTATGATCGGGCATGGATGGTACTTGGTTCACCATATTTATAATGGCCATAGAGGGGGCACCAAACACTACAAGACATGTGGTTCTCTTTTATATGTTGGACCCTATCTCTGGTTGAACCAATTTCAGGGTGGGAAAGTCATTAAAAATAAAAGATAACTCTTCCCAGGCCCCCGATGACATTTCCAGATTTCCTAACATTGTCGTCCACCACCATGTTCTAATTCGGGAATATTAACCCAATTCTTTTTCGATGTTCATGCAGAGTGCATCCTTGATATAAGGATTCCCCATCTCTTAGGATCGACTAATCGGCCATGTCCAAGTGATGTTCACATGGAACATTTCCCCACTTCACTATAAAATTAAAATATTGTTATATATATGTTACATACATAACATATATATGTTATATATGTAACATATATAACATACTTATGTAACATATATATGTTATATATGTTACATATATAACATACATATGTAACATATATGATATATATGTAAACAACAAAATCGTGATCGTGCCATAAAATGATTTGCAATATTGCACAGTGAAATGAACAGAACCCGACCACACCCTAAAACGACCACACCATAACACCATCCACCATCCGACCAACGCATTGCACAACCCACTGTCGAACTGAACCAAAAACCCTAACCCCATTCCCCTAACTTGTCCCCATTCCAATCATTGATCCATGAACTCGGACGACTCCATTCGGCCCATTTGCATTCATCTCAATCCGCAAAGGTAGACAGAGACCCCAGCAAGAGACGCGGTTACCCCAGCAATGAGTGTTAAGCCCTAATGTTGGCTCATTACCCCTTAATTGGGGCATATTATATTAGTAATGCTATTTTATT
>CBVK0100306897.1:0-13662 GCA_900067695.1 Picea abies
AACAATAAACCCAAAAGGTGAGGCTCGCAGGCTTGACCCCAGGACCTCCCCCTATCCAATGCCTTACAATAGCATCCGCCAACCGTTGGGCCAACAGACTCCGTTGTTTAGTCTGCCTAACATTTCACTTAAATTTTGAGTCTGCCCATGGACAGAAGGAGAAGGCACTTGACGGTATGACTAGGCATGATTTTCGAGATGCAGTACAGAGAATTAATTGTAGGGAGTAGGCATGAAAACTGAGACGAGATTTCTCAAGGGCCTGGAAGTGCCAGAGTCGAATTGAGGCATGGAGATAGTCATTTTTGGGTAATTTGATGCCATGAATTCAATGGTGTTGTTTGTTTGTTGATCTGAGCAAAGATTTTGTAGCTTAATTCCATAATGAAGTATACTTATGTATTTTTCCAAATTCTTTTGATGAGTTAATAAAAAGGCCTACCCATTTGAGAGCAAGACCCGAAGACATAGTCCACCAGGGATGAACTCTGCTATCAATTTTTTGTGTTCAGATTTGATGCTTATATCTCTTCATTTTTGTGTTTTTCCTTCTTTATCGTCTACTTTAATTTATGCTCATTTAATACAATTTTTTATAAGTCACTTCGATGAAAATATCCTGGATCATTTGCAAAGAGAAATTGAGAAAGAAGAAGCAAGAGAGAAAGAATGGAAGAATTATCANAGAGAAATTGAGAAAGAAGAAGCAAGAGAGAAAGAATGGAAGAATTATCATTCACCAAATGAATAATTGATAATTTACACATGATAAACTTTGTATAAATCAACCAATATACACTAGAGGAGAAGCCAATGTGCCATAGTTGTGGTCTAGAGTGATCTGGACACACACCAATAGTTATGGGAGTAAATTGCCACCTATTCTAGTCTCTCGGGAAGTTACATGAGTGAATTGCCACCTAGCTGAGTTAACTAGTTTATCAGTCTTCAGTTAACTGACTGAAACAAAGTGAAGTGAGGAGGATATTAGTGAATCATGGGTAATGCGCTAGTCTAGTGATGATCTCAAGGACAATGAGCATTAGTTGGTGATGATCCCAATGTCGCATGGTGATAATCCCAATGTCGCATGGTGATAATCCCAATGTAGCATCTAGACTCCACTCAACTGATCAAACTGACGAGAATATTCTCCCTAGAGGAATATTCTTCCTAAAATATAGGAGGTTGAATAATGACTAATAAACAAGGAAAAAAACTTAAGAAAAATAAATCCTAGGTGTGTGTGAAGTAACTTTGACACATCTTTGAACATTCTTATGACTTTTCTTTCCATAAGCTCTACAATGTAATGTTTTATGCCCAAAATTATTGCAAGAGTAACAATAGCCAAGAAAGAGATGTTGATACCTTTTGGGAGGAGTTCTTCTTGTAGTTGGATTCCTTCTATATTCATTTTATTTTGAAGGGAGAGAACATTTTTGTTCATTAGAATCGGTCTTTATTTTTCTTTCTTTCTTTTTGCAAGAGCTTTGAAGGGAAGTTGCATAACTTTTTTTATTTTTGTCAGTTTCCTGAGATGTAAAGTTAGATCCTTTTCTTAGAATTATTTTGATCATAACCCAATCCTGCCTTATTGCTTGATGATATTTGACTGTTAAGAATATCATCCAAGATTCTTGAACTATTTTCAAATCTTGATTGGTTGTTTCCCTTTTCAAGTTCTCTTTTTAGAAAAACAATTTCAGCCTCTAGCTTTTCACAGTCTAATTGTTTTTCATTGAGTTGTTTACTTATGACCTATTCAATTATTTTGGCTTCTTGGAGTTGAGTCTTCAAGTCAATAATGATTTGTTCTGATTCCTTGATGGTTATTGAAACTTCCTTTTCTCTTGATTTTTATTTTTCTTCATGTTCTAATAGTTGTTCTCTTAATGATTTGTTTATATTTCCCAAACCCTTTCTGGAGTTTCCTTATAAAATTGGCCTCTTCTTCATATGATATTTATAAGTGATTTTCATTTCGCACATGCTCATGGTTCTTTGTTGATTTTTATTCTTTGAATACTATTTCTCTTTTTGATAAATTTTCTTGTCTGGTTCTCATTTAACGGACTATAAGAATCCCATGAAGTTCACCCATTGTAAGTTTTTCAAGGTCTTCTCGATATTCCAAGGTAGAGACCTTGGCATAATATCTCATTGGCAATGATCTCAGCACCTTCTGGACAATAATTTTGTCTTTTATATATTCTCCCAATGCTATGATTGAATTGACTATTTAATCCACTCTTTGAAAATATTTGGCAATGTGTTCTTCCTCTTTCATCTCCAGAATCTCAAACTACCCTCTGGATGTTTGAAGTTTTGCTTGCTTAAATTTTCCATCTCCTTCATATATGACTTTAAGTTTATCCCAAATTTATTTTTCTGATTTACAATGCATCACTTTTACAAATATGGGGTTTGCTAATCCACCCAGATTGCATTAACATCCCTTGAATTATCATTGTAGAGTTTATTTGCAGCAACATATGAAGGTGCAGTGGTTGGTACAGTGTAACCATTTACCACAGATAGCCAAACATCACATCCAAGAGCCATCAAATAAATTTTCATACTTATAATCCAAAATGCATAATCATTTCCTTTGAACAATGGTGCTCTGTTGGAGGACATTCCTTCTTGTTGATCCATTGGATTTCTCATCATCTTCCTTCAATTGGTTAGACTGTGGTGAAGGAACCTGCTCTGATACCAATTGTTGAAATGTTGTTCAATACTAAGAAGGGGGGTGAATTAATATTGCTTCTTTTCTCAAATTAAATTAATTCCTTATTAATTTATAATAATTTATCAACAAGATGTACAAAACTTTGAATTTTAAATGTAACAATCATAAAAATTATATTTCATTTACAATTTACAATTTGTAAGAGACACCAATCTCTCTTCTTTTGAGAACCAACTCAAGGAGAAACCAAACCCCTATTTTTCAAGCACCAAATTGAGGAAGAAACAACTCCATGTAGATCAGGATCCAGCTTGTAGAGCACTCCAATCCTCTTGTTTTCAAGCACCAAGTTGAGGAAGAACCAACTCCTTGTTTCATTCTTCAACCTGTAGAGGACTCCAATCCTCCCTTGCTCCTCCCTTCCACCCTCACTTCATTTGAATGTTTCACAATCTTCCTTGGACTATATATATGTTTTGATATTCTGAATTAGAACACAGAGACATCTTCCTTTCATCATATCTTTCTATTTAAATAATCTTCCAATGGGTGTATGCTATTTGAATCATTGTGCCTCTTTGAAAAAGAGCATTGATTCAATGTGCCTCTTCTTAAAATTAATATTATTATTTAGGAACAAATTACTTTTATTATTTTATAAAAACATGTTCAATTATAGTTTTGAACCCTTCTTTTCCTTGTCTGATTAGATCTCTTAGTCTTTGATGGATCGACCCTTTTTTTCTTTTGATCTCACACTTCTTCATTGCATACTCAGTTCTTTAATAGAAAATTTTGGAACCTTTTAACACTCTTTGGTATATTTCTTGTGGTGTTCATGATGGATGGATGCTAATCTCGTGGCCCATTTTTCATATGACCAATCATTGTTACCAACATCTAAACAAAGAAGGTGCAAGGCCTATTTTATGTTTTATCCCGTAGCCAATTTTTCTATTTACCAATTGACCTTATGATACAGGTGGATATTGGTGGCCACCTACCTATTCCAACTGGCTCCTTTTGAAAATTTTAATTCAACACGTTCTTCTATAATTCTTTGTAATTGTGAGTTCTATACTTTTGGGCTATCTAAATCCCTACAAATCTTCCAGGTGGATATTGGTGGCCTCCCACCTAATCCAACTAGCTTATTTTGGAATTTTTCATGTCAGTACATCTTTTTGTACTTCCAAGGCCGTTTTGGGTTCCTAAATGGTGTTTTTTTGGCTTTCCACAGTCCAAATATAGATAAATTCAAATTTTGATGGCATAATGTGTAGTTATCGAAAAGGCCTTTACAACGTGATATCACATGCATAAAACGAAGGTCGTATGAAAAATCTATGACCCTGTGAAGTTGAGGTACCAACTTACCCATCGGGGCCCACATAACTTTTGGCATTTCATCTCCTAGGGTTAGGTTTTTAGATGTCTAGGGTTTTGGAATTCATGAGTAATGTTACAAATTCCTTTGGAGCCTCATTGTAATCATTCTTCTCAAACATATGTGCATAGAAACCACATCTCTTCTCAGAGATATCTACCACCATTCGAGCAAGTTGTTTTCAGTTATGTAGTTTTATAGTTTCAGCCTATTTCATTTATTCAATAGAAGTTATTGTTCACTGGATATCTGTTGTTTATCTTCCTATCTTTGTGTTATTATATTCAATATCTTATTTATTTTGTTCCGCTCATAAATCCAAATCAGTGGTATCAGAGTGGTCTGCTCTTTATTTATTTTTCTTCGTGCATGTCCCCGACAAGATCTTTGTACAAGAAGTTGGGAATTGAACCAGTCAAGCCTTTGCAAGATTGGTCATGTCAAGCTCAACCAAAACTCATGGGAGACGAGAAGAAATATGATGGAGCAGGAGATCCTTTTAAAATGTTGCTCGAGGAATCCCTTACACGACAAAGGAACAAAATGATGGACAACTTTGAACAGATCCTTCGATGATTTCCCACAAGAGACACATCTTCATCAAGCGACCATGCAACCCCCTTCAAGGTACAAGTAAATTTTTATATTCCATTACTTGAAGGACTGATAGATGTGGATGTTGTAGATAAATGGTTGAATCTGCTTGAAGGGTATTTTTCGGTGCAAAATTTTTCCAATAGGGAAAATATTACTTTTGCACTCCCCACGGTCATCCCCCATGTTAAGGACTGGTGGGAAACTTACTATGATCAAAGGGCCATAGAGGAATCTGCAATATTTATGGTGGCCCCCACATGGGATTCCTTCAGGGATGCCATTAAAGAACAATACTACCATGTTGGAATCTATGAGTACCAGTACACAAGATGGACCACCTTGCATCACGAAAGGGACCAGATAGTACCAGATTTCACCAATATTTTTTATACCCTGCACTCCAAATTGGGTATCAATGACTCTGAACGAAATATGGTGCTCAAATACCATGATTGTATGCATAGATACATTCAAATAGAAATGGATTTTCTGGACATCCCATCATTGGGTACGGCTTATAGATATGATGTCAAGATCGAGCAGAAATTTAATTATAAAAGGAGAGATTTTGAATCTACAAACTCCTCACAACTGAAGCAGGGCAAAGGTGGCCCCAGCCCACAAAAAAAGGGACAAATAAATATGGTCACTCTCAGGAAAACCAGTCCGAGCCACAACATAAGAAGAGTAATTAGAAGTTGAGGAAGGACATGGAAAAGTGGTGTGAATACCATAAAATCCCTTGAAACAACACTAAAGAATGTCACTCCAAGCAGTCACTAGTGGCCGAGATGAAATATTCAGAGTCATAGGAAAATTCTCAGTCCGAATAAAATCCAGAAGGAGGAAGCAGATTATCGATTATGAACCCAACACCACTGTCGTTACCACCAAAGTCCAGCCAAGTGAACCATAAGAACCAGAGGAAGGAGAACACCCCTTTCACTCACAAATGTGGGTAAACAGGGCTCCATTTCATTTCATTGTCGATAGAGGTAGTCAGAAGAGCCTGATCTCAGCAAAGGTTATCAAGTGGTTGGACCTGTCAATGACACCACACCCGCAACCCTACACCATCGGTTGGCTTTTCTAAGGAAAATATATTTGCGTCAACAACCAATTTTATTTTCCCTATAGCATCAAGCCCTTCAAAGATGAGGTATTGTGTGATATTTCTCCCCTTGAATTTTTTGATGTTCTTTTAGGACAACCATATTTTTGGAAGCGACATGTTGTGTATGCATCTATACCCCACAATTTTATTATTACTTTGGGTGGATAATTGTACATGATACTAGAGGTAGTGCCACCTACCGCTATTTCTTTAATCTCTACTAAGCAATGCAGTAAGGTCATTTCACATATCAGGAAGTTTGTCTTCTTTGTGATATATGCTCACAGTAAGAAGAAGGTCTATGCCACATCTTTGAACTCTACACATATCCTCTCTTTATAGTAGAAACAAGTGGATGGAATCGTTGAAGAGTACAGAGATATATTCTCCTCACCCATCGGGGTACCGATGCACTGTCAAGTCAAGCATCCAATTGATCTAAGCCCTGGTGCACCTCTTCCTAATGGAACAATTTATCATTGCTCACTGATGGAAAATGATGAAATCAAGCACCAGATCCAAGCGTTGCTTCAAAAGGGACACATCATACCCAGCTCCTCCTCTTACGAAAGCGTGATTGTACTAGTGCAGAAGAAATATGGGACTCAACATCTCTGCATTGATTACAGAGCATTAAACAAAATCACAATCAAGAACCAGTACCCAATTCCCCAAATTGATGACCTTATTGACCAACTCAAGGGGGGCAAGTTATTCAACAATATTGACCTAAAGTATGGCTACCACCAGGTTCCCATCGAACTAACTGATTTATGGAAGACAACTTTCAAATCTAAATAAGGTCTCTTTGAAAAGTTCATCATGCCCTTTGGCCTAACAAATGCACCAACAACTTTCATGAGGTTGATGGATGATGTATTGAGACCCTTCACCAAATCTCTTGTGGTGGTATATCTAAATGACATCCTCATCTTCAATAGAACTTGGGAGGGGCACATGCAACATATTCAATAGGTTTTGAGCACTTTGCGGTAGTGCAAGATATATGCCAACTTGGAAAAATGATCCTTTTTCATGAAAAGGGTCCAATACTTGGGCTACATTGTTGTTGAATATGGGGTACATGTGGATCTAGCTAAGACTTAAGTCATTTGTGACTGGCCAGCCCCGACCACACTAACTAAGCTTTGGAGATTCTTGGGACTTGCCAACTTCTACCAACTGTTTGTGTTGGGATTCTCCCATATTGCATGGGCCCTCATCAAAGTGACTAAGGGTGGTGTCAAGGAAAATTTCATGTAGGAGAAGGAACAAAAACAATCATTCAATGATCTGAAGCATCACTTATGCTCAACTCCAATACTCTCCTTACCCTATCTACAACAATCGTTTGATATTGATATTGATGCATCTGACAATGTTGTAGGAATAGTTCTCACTTAGCACGGTCATCTGTTAGCATACCATAGTGAGACACTCTCAGATACTGACCAAAAATACCCCACCTATGACAAGGAAATGTTTTCTATTGTAAAATCATGTCGTCAATGGAAACGTTACATTCTGGGAAAGGAGACAGTCATCCACACTCATCATAAGCCTCTGCAATTCATACAGACACAGGGAAAGTTGCAGAACAACCACCATAAAAAGTGGTCTACATACATGCAGCAATTCCATCTCAACATCAAGTATAAGACAGGGAGCACAAATCGTGTCGCTAACTTCCTTGGTCAACCTCCCATGACTGCACTCGCAAACGTGCTCCATTCTTGTGGGCATGAGGCATCTGAGTAGCCCCAAATTTATCATTAAGATCCTGACTTCACCACAACCTATCGTCTCTTGGGTATAGTTGCAAATGTCACCGATTTTCACATTCAGGATAGGTTGTTATGCCATCTGGGCCACTTCTGTGTTCCTACAAGCGAGCATGCAAAGCTAATTTGGAAGGCTCACTACAGTTAGATGGTAGGACATTTTAGCGTGGAGAAAATTGTGGTTTTTCTACGAAAACATTTTTATTGGCCAAAAATTTGACATGACATCATCAAGTATATCAAATCTTCCATTACATGTACCATTTCCAATCCAACCATCAAGAAGAAACGATTATACACCCCTCTTCCTACTCCTGAGAGGCTTTGGGAATCCATCTCGATGGATTACATGTCTAGCCTTTCGTCCACCAAGCAAGGAAGTTATTGCGTATTTTTGGTGGTTGATTGGTTTTCAAATATGAACATTCTCATAGCCTGCAAGAAGAGCATCATAGCATCATATACTACCAATATCTTCTTTAAATGATTGTGGGTCCATTTTGGGATACCACAGACCATCATCTCTATAGGGACAACAGGTTCCTCACCACATTTTGGTCGAGTCTCTAGTCATTGTTGGACAC
Organism: Picea abies; assembly: GCA_900067695.1. NCBI lineage: Eukaryota > Viridiplantae > Streptophyta > Pinopsida > Pinales > Pinaceae > Picea > Picea abies. The sequence continues at coordinate 8,159 of CBVK0100306897.1, forward strand.
CAAGCTCACTAAATCCATTGCCTTCCACCCTCAAACCGATGGCCAGACAGAGGTTGTCAATCAGATGATTATGCACATATTGCATATGTATAACTCTAAGCATCCTCATACATGGGATGAGAGTCTTCCCTATGTTTAACATAGCAACAACATGTCTCTCCATAGCTTCACTTACCATAAACCATTTCAAGTGGGGCTGGGATTTCAACCCTTGGGTCCCATTGATGTTGCATTACCTCTTGGAACCACACAGATAAAATCTTCCCATGTTCAGTCTGAGGCCGACAAATGCTCCAGATTCATTGATTAGATTCAACACATTCACCAACAGGTCCATGATATTTTTTTGAAATTCAACTATAAGTACAAGCAACATCATGATCAACACCGGGTACCACACAAGTTTCAAGTGGGAGACAAGCCTGGTTAAATTTGCAGAAAGAATGCCTTAAAAGGCCCCATCGAAAGCTTTGTCCACTTCTCTATGGGACTTACACTATCACCAAGTATGTGGGAGACAATGATTTTGAGCTCAACACTCCCCCCTTCCTTGGCTTGCACCCAATGTTCAATGTGGACCTCCCCTGACCATATTTTCCACCATTATTGGACACCTCAGAGATCACAGAACAATTGACAACAACAGAGCTCAACCATGACTACATGGAACATGAATCCATTGATTAGATAGTGGACACACAAGTCAAGGGCACTCACCAGCAAAGGATCCATCTTTATCAGGTTGTCAAGGCAGGGAATCTCCTACACTAAGGAAAATGGCTCACCTAGGGCCAAATTCAGCATAAATTTCCTCACCTAATGGGGGAACTCAACAAAATGGATACCATTTATTCCTAATGGGGGAGGACTGATCTCAAAAATACCTTTCCAACGAGCTATCACGTGCCTAAAATGGAGGTTGTATGCAAACGTTACGACCCTGAGAATTTGAGGTACCAACTTACCCATCAGAGCCCCCATAAAGTTTGGTGTTTCATCTCCTAGGGTTAGGTTTTTGGATGTCTAGGGTTTTGGCATTCATGAGTAATGTTAAAAAGGTCTCTAGAGCCTCATTGTAATAATTTTTCTCATACAAATGTGCATAGCAGCCACATATCTTCTTAGAGATAGCTACCACCATTTGAGCAAGTTGTTTTCAGTTTTGTATTTTTACAGTTTCAACCTATTTCATTTATTCAATAGAAGTTATTGTTCACTATATATCTATTGTTGGTCTTTGTATCTATGTTTTATTGTATTCAGTCTATTATTTATTTTGTTCCTCTCATAAATTTGGATCACCTTACCCCATAACTAGGTACTATCCAACATTTTAACCCTTTGTTGCCTCATGTTTTCCATATAACCCTAGTCTGTGACCGAGAGAAACCATGCACAGGGCTTATCTTGGAATTAATTAGATTGATAGTTTGGATATGTTCAAGTGTTGAGTGGATGATCCACAAGCTTTCCTGGGCACTTTAAACACATCCACGGTTTAGATTTAATCAACTATTGAGGGGGTGGTTCTCATTCATTTCAAACAGGACTCTACTTAGAATTATTTTAAGAAGTGGGTTCGCGGACTCGTGGGTTGCCATTTTCTTCTTCCCAAATTTCGTGATCACTAAAATGTATCTTTTATTTCTACCATCTACAAATTTCACTCTACTTAGAATTATTTTATGTGGTGGGTTCGCAGACTCTCAGACTCACATGTATTCTTGGATGTCATCAAAATGCACGCCCAAATTCCACTACCTCCATAATGAACCATACTTAGAAATGTTTAAGTGATTCTTCTCAGCAAGCAGAAGGTTCACGGACTCACGAACTCACATGTCTTCTCGAATGTCATCAAAATGCATGCCCAACTAATGAACCATACTTGGAAATTTTTAAGTGATTCTTCTTAGCGGGAAACAAGTTTGTGGGTTAGTGTTATCCTTTATATGAGTATGACCAATAGAATATGATATTTAGCCATTCTTTTTGGGTGCACAGTGGACTCACGGATTCCTAAAAACATTTCCTTTTAACATCTAACCTGCTAGGGTAGACTCGACATTGTTTCATGTTCCTATGTTTGACGATTGGATTTTCAATGGAGACTCTAAAAATAGTTTGAGATATGGTCTGGAGGTAATATGTTAATCTATCTCAGTGAAACTAATGGTGACCATATTGAACTTATTTGCATCAATTCCAATACCAACATCATATACCCTCTTTGACATCAATGCCAACACCATAATGTCATATCCAACAAAAGATTGATCCTCCACTTGTAGTCTTCCTATCATCAACACTGCCTAGCCAATATGAATCAATGTATGTTTTTAGGGTAAAGTATTCTCCTTTTGGATACCACAGTCCATAATCCATTGTGCCTTTTAGGTATCTAAGAATTTTTTTAACTTCCACCACGTGTGATTCTTTTGGTGTAGATTGAAATCTTGCAACCAATCCAACAACTTACATGACATCAGGCCTTGACAAAGTTACATATAAAAGGCTACCAATCATTTATCTATACATGGTGTGGTATACTTCTGGTGATTCATCATTCTTGCTCAATTTGCAACCTATAATCATTGGAGTACTTACAGGCTTGTAGTATTCCATATTGAACTTCTTTAATATCTCCTTGATATATTTTGTCTGGGAAATGAATATACCTTTGTTTGATTAAGAAATTTGCAGTCCTAAGAAGAAAGATAGCTCACCTAGCATGGACATCTGATGCAGGAGAATCCCCGAGCTTAGGAAATCTGCATCAACAAAATATATATATATTCTGCAAATAGGAAATAAGTCGAATAAGGACTGTGTTAGTGGTCCATTTTATTTATTCATTTTGTTGTAAATTCGAACTGTTTACTACTCCTGCAAATACTCTTGCTATGTTGAAACTCGTGTTGAAACACGTACTGAGACACGTGTTGAAACTCATGTTGAAACACATGATTAAACTCATGTTGAACTCATGCTGAAAAATGTGTTGAAACTCATGTTGAACTCATGCTGAAACACGTTTTGAAAATTGTGCTACAACTTGCACATATAGATAAATTTTACAAGTGTCATATTGAAACACGTGCTAAAACATGAGTGCATAATGAAATTTTACAAGTGTCACGATATTTCTTTATTTTTCAATGTTGGTATGCATTCATAATGATTCGCAGTTACCATTAGAAAAAGAAAAAAAAAACTTGTGGCTAAAGGACAAGACGTGAACCGAGGCCAAAAGGAAGTTGAAGCAATCTGGAAGAAAAAGGGAAATTTTGGGTAACAACTCGTTCTTGGAGGGAAGGAAAATTGTTTCAAAGCCCGAGAGGAGTTTTAAAAAGAAATGGAGTGTGACTTTGAAGGGGTTGGTGAACCATGAAGAAAGGAAATTGTAGAAGGTGGACTACAGAGAAATATTCTAGATTGGGTGAGAACACAGGAAGGGAAAAACAAAATCTCATCCAATACACGTAGACCATTGCCCTCTGGATGATTTCACAGTGGTTTTCAGCCATGCAAGCAACAATTCATGGCAGTCTTTTTAGCCTAGGATCGATGTAATATAGAAATATATTCTCTACATTGAATTAATAAACGAATGGTATTTAAATTCATAGGTTTTGTAATGTTTTAGTTTCTGATGGATTCCTCAGTATTTGGTAAAAGTATTTTTGTTTTGTTTTTCCACTGTATATTATGTAGCAAGGTGTGTGTTGTAATTGTGTGTGTGTTTTATCCTAGTTACCTCTGCATTATGTGGTATCATATCTTGGTTCTTCTCTGGGATTAGCATCTAATCTACTTCTGTGAGATACGGTACAAAATACCTATTCATGGTGGTTGCTCAGCAAGAGTACTAGAAGTCGCGTTGGGTTACAAAACTATGTGAGGTCTATGGATGTTGATGAGACACCTACAACTTGGAGGAATGCCACTGCGAAGGAGAGGATTAGGAAGGGGAGGTGCAGGAAATCAAGAACTAGAAAATTTGAGAAGAATTATAGAGGAATTGGAAAATTGTAGGAGAGATGACGAAGTTGTTGATTTTTCAATAGACAAGGTTAAGCATGAATATCATTCCATTTTTAGCATTTAACCATAACCATAATTTTACAGCAACCAAGATAACAAGAAGAAGCACAATGCACAAGAACACAAGAAGTATCCTGGGAAACCCTTCTCAACAAGGGAAGAAAACCCAACCAAATCCTTTGCTATATTCTTCAAGAGAAGGACCTTCACCACCAAGATAAAACCTAGCACACAAGAGGGCTCTCAAACCCTAGAAAAATAGCGCCCAAGAGAGTTGCGCAATTTTCCCAAGGAAGTGTACTTGCTAAAATTTCCAAACTCACATGAAAGATATGTTTCCACAATGCGGAATTTACCTTTACTTATACTAACCTAAACCTTTCAACAAAAGTGTCTATTAGCACAACATGGCCAACCTCACTAGCTTATAATATAATTAATATTAACTAGATTAATTATCTTTTAAATTAATTTCTAGTCACATTAAGGTGGGGCCGACCTGTACCCTTTATATTACAATTAGGGTTACAAGCAGGTCTGACTCTTGAACAATATAGAAATGGATCTTATACACCCACTAGTGTTCATCCACTAGGGGCACATCCATAGGGACATCCATATCTCTTGGCTCACTACATTACACAAAAGAACCACTTCTTCACACGTTCACATGTGCTCGTCCACAGGAACGTCCACTCAACATATCGTTTTTCCCACTACCCCACATAGGAGAGTCATCTAGAATTTCTTGTCAACTCTGATTCTCAGAGGAGGCTAATACATCATATTCATTTATGTTCTCATGACGATGCACCCAACACTTTGGGATTTCACACATTCACCTTCTGCTCAGCCATATGCACGTCTAACTTAGTAGATCGCCTTTTCCCACGGGAGAATCATCTGGAGTTCTTCTCAACTCTCAGAATGGAGGAGGTCATCTGTATGTTCCAGCTCTGTCTCAGATAGGAACCTCACACCTTCTTTAGGGGATTTCTCTCAGGTTTTTAACCTAGAGAATATCTTCACATGGTTGCAATGATCCACATCTCACAGGTTTGTAAGCAAGAGAATGTCTCACATAGCTGCAATCATCAACACTCCTTCTCAGCTAGGGAGGCATTCTTCATCATGCCAAGTCTCACATAGATGTACTTTGAATTTTTTCTTGGCTAGAGTCATCAATACTCCCTCTCAACTAGGGATGCATTCTTCACTAATTTATCTTGGTGAATATGTCTACAAACTGCTCATGTGTAGGAAGGTACTGCATGTGTACAATTTTTCCTCTGAATCATATCTCTGATATAAGGAATTTATCATCTCGTCATGTTTGGATTTATTAGAAAACACTGGGTTCTCAAGGATCTTTATACACGGCTCTTGGTTATCATCATAGTGTTAATGTTTATGACATTATTATAGTTCTTTGCATTTCATTAGATAAGAGCATAATAAGA
>CBVK0100306899.1:0-13658 GCA_900067695.1 Picea abies
TATTACCTTCAAATATATTAAAACTCATATAATTATACATGAAACAACCTTGGGTCCATTACCCAAACTTTTGCGCTAATTGAATTCGCTATCAGACTTTCTTCAAGGGTTGACATGAATGAAAACCAACCTTAATCAACACAAGGAAGGGCTCAAAGGATTCCTTAGCCAAAATGGGCATGTGATATGCTATGGGTCAATGAAGTTGAAAGAACCTAAGAGACATTATGCCACTAATGATTTATAATTGGCAGCCACAGTTCATGCCTTCAATATGTGGAGACATTATCTTATGGGAAAGAGATTCGAGCTAAGAACAGACCATAGTGGTATGAAATATTTGTTTGAACAACCAACTTTGAGTGTTAGACAAATAAGATGGTTAGAATTCCTCAGTGAATATGAGTTTTATATAAAGCGTATAAAAGGAAAGGAGAACAAGGTAGATAATGCACTCAGTATGAGGGTGCATGAAATGCATGCTACAACCATTATCATGTACAAATGTGATTTAAAAGATAGAATTTTGGAAGTTGGAAAATCAGATCAACACTATGTGCAAACATTATAAAAAATTACAACAAGGTAACTTGCAACAGATAATTAAATATTATGAGCCAAGAGAGGATGGAATCCTCATGTACATGGGAAACATTTATGTGCCTAAATATTAGGATTTGAAAAATATGGTGCTGAGGGAAATGCATAATGTTCCTTATGCTGGGCACCTAGGTAACCAGAAAATAATTGTAGCTATTAAGAGCCAATATTTTTTCCTTGGTATGAAGAAAGATGTAGTTGAGTATATTTCCAGATGTCTAGAATGTCATAAGGTCAAGGATGAACACAACCATCCAGCTATATTGCTATAATCATTTCCCAATCCAAAGTGGAAATGGGAGGTTGTGAAAATTTATTTTATCACCAACCTTCCCAGAACAGTGAAGTAGCATGATTCCATCATGGTGGTGGTGGATAAGCTAACCAAATCTGCTTATTTTATCCTAGTGAAGCTCACTCATAAGGAAGCTAACATTGTGGAGATTTATATGAGAGAAATTTCGAAGCTACACGGTGTGCCAAATGAAATTGTTTTTGAAAGAGATCCCAAGTTCACATCAAACTTTTGGAAGGGATTATTTAAAGGATTTGGAACAAATATGAATTCTATCACAGTGTATCACCCATAATCATATGGGAAAATAGAGAGGATCAACTAGGTGATCGAGGACATGCTAAGAATGTATTTGATGGATAAATTATCAAAATGGGAAGATTATTTACATTTAGGTGATTTTTCTTATAATAATGGGTATCTGACACGTTTAAAGATGAGCACATTTGAAGCGATATATGTTCGAAAGTGAAACAAGATATTGATATGTGATGGGGAATAGGGTGTAACATGACATGAAACAAAGAACAAAATACTACAGATAATCAAAGAGGAACAACAAATTTCGAAGATAAGGGGTGGTGTCTAAAGACACCATTACAACACTTAAGAAGAGCACACTATGATTAGAACATCACAGTGAATATTGGATCTCAATCGACTCATCACCATGAGCCAATTGATAATAATGACCCAAGGGACCCCATATTTATAGACTCAATATCAAAACAACTTCCATAGAATCTAGAAGATCTTGTCCACATGTAACTGTCGGCTATTAGAGTTGAATATCTCAAATCTACTCTGTTGAGTTGGCTCGACAAGGATGCTCAACCCGACCATCTAAGTGTCCAAATGCTAGTTTATTTTCGGGTAGATCGATCCACTACCTGGCTATCTTTGACTGTCCGAACGATATGCACGTTGACTAGTTGATCAATTGGTGTAGTGTGTTGGTTGATCATCCAACTGACTATATCCAGATGTAGGATTATTTCTCGACCGAATAAACCTAGGATATGTGTGTTGAACCATCAATATTGATGTTCCAACACCACCTCCCCATCAACACATAGCTCTGGAGATTCATGAGGTGAAATTACATCATTATGACACCCCCCATTATTGCAGCTTCTTGAATCCCAAGCATCATGCATAGATTGATAAATTTGTCTTCATCCAAACATTTGGTGAAGAAATCATCTACCTAATCATCTGTTCTGCAATATTCGAGAGAAACAACATTCTCATGAACCAAATATCTCAAATAGTGAGCATGGAGATCAACATGCTTCACATAACCGTGGGAAACATGATTGTCAACAACCTGTATGGAACTCTATTTATCACATTATATTGTAGTTTTGGTTTGAACACAAAGGCTAAGTTCTCCCAAAAGTTGACAAATCCAAACTGCTTCAGTACCTTCTTGAACGATGCCATGATATTTGAATTCTGTAGTTGAAAAAGAGACTACCTTCTGTTTCTTGCATGAAGAAATCAAAGGTCCAGTTCTATATTGAAACACATAGCCACAAGTGGACTTCTGATCATCACTGTATCCATACTAGTCAGAGTGAATGAATCTGACCAACAAATATGAACTTTGACAATATTTGATACCAAAATAAGTGGTACCTTTGAGATATAATACAATTTGTTTGATTGATTTCCAGTGGATTTATTTATGGTTCTGCATAAACTGAGAAACCACACTAATAAAAAAGGAAATGTCAGGTCAACTATGATTAAGATAAATGATACTACCAATTTTTTTTGATAGAGTGTAGCATCGACTACGGGTGTTTGGTAGGTTTTGGTAAGATTTAATCCAAACTGAAAAGGAGTAGCACAAGGCTTGCGGTCATCCATCTTAAAACATGTCAATAGATCCATCATATATTTGGATTAAGAAATCAAAAGGCCATCACAAAGTGGTAGTACTTGAAGACCCAAAAAATAATGCAGAGTACCAATATCTGTCATGTCAAAAGAGTAAAAAAGTTGTTTCTTCAATCTAAGGATGAGATCATTATTATTTCTAGTAATAAGTAAGCCATCTACATATACAACAAAAACAAATGTGTCTCCATTGGTAGGGAGTACATACAAGCTGTGATCAAATTCACATCATTTGAAACCAAGTCGAAGAAAGAAACTGTCGATCTTAACATACCAAGCTCGAGGTGCCTACTTCAAACTATAAACAAAATTCTTGTGTCAACAAACCAAATTGAATCTATCACAAAACTAGGTGGTTGTTCCATGAAAATTTCTTTAGATAGGTCTTGTTGAGAATAAAGGCACCCTTCACATCCATCTGATGGATTTTCCATCCAAAATGAGCATCAAGGGAAAAAATTAGTCGAACATAGTTTATCTTTGCAACCGAGGAAAAGGTTTTAGTGTAGTTGATGCCTTCTTGTTGAGAAAATATCTTGACAACTAGGTGTGCTTTATGTTGATCAACAACACCTTCAGAGGTAAATTTGTTCCAATATACCTATCAACACTTCACAATGTTCTTTCATTGTGGCCGATGAACTAAGTCCCTAATGCAATTATTCCACAAAGAATCAATTCATGTCTGCATGGCATGATCCCATTCAGGTCGTCCTTCAACATATTAGTAGGTAATAAGATCATAGGTTTCAAGTACATGAGTCATCAAGGAAATGATGGCATGTTTCTTTTGACTTTTATTTTTTTGTTCGAAGGAGGAATCTCCAGGATCAACTCCAACAACTTGAATTATATTGGCAGACCATCTGAGTACAAAATAAACACTAAAACTATGATTCACTTCAGTAGGTTGATTAGAATTCATAGAGTCTTCATTCAATGGGCCAGTTGAGATAGAAGATGACTGACTAGTCAAGTCGTAGGTCGACGGTCAAGTCAAAACATGAAAAATCGATTTCCTAGTTAAAGGAATATAAAAAGGAAAAAGAGAACTAGTGTCAAAGAAAACATCAAGGGGTTATTCCTGTAGAAATATAGAGGAGGAACTCAACAAATTAATGCCAGAAGACTTCTCATCAAACCATACATTTCGTCTGATAATGATTTTTCTTTTGACATGATCAAACAATCAATAGGATTTTGACTCTTCTAATTATCCCATCATGATGCAAGCATGAATATTTGCATCCAAATTCTTTATGCAATCATCAGGAATGTGAGCCCAGGCAACACATCCTAACACATGGAGGTGGAAGACTGGATGCTTCTTCCCATACCATCGTTCGACTGGTGTCATGGAAGGAACAACTTGAGTCTAGATGTGATTGAGTAGATAATTTGCATAGTACACTGCTTCAACCCAAAAGAGAGGGGGAATATCCTTATCATACAAAATACATCTAGACATTTCAAATAACAATATTTGATTTTTTCATTTTGCGAAAATACATCTAGACATTTCAAATAACAATATTTGATTTTTTCATTTTGCGATTCCCTTCTACTGAGGTGTGTGAGGAACCGACCGCTGCTAGTCAATACCAAATCGAAGCAGGTATTCTTAAAAAGGTCGATTCACATGCTCAACACCATTTTATGATCTCAAGAATTTGATGGGTTGACCACATTGTTTCTTAGAAAAGACCCGAAACTTCTTGAACTTCTCAAAGACAAGTTTTTGAATCTTATTCTTTAGGAAAAATACCCATTTAAAGTGAGAGAAATCATCTATGAAAGTTAAAATATACCTTGCACCTACTAGTGAAGGTAGATTGATGCAGTACACATCACTATGAACCAGTTCCAATAGGTTTTGTGCTCGCCATGCTTTTCTAGAGTCTAATGGCGCCTGCTGATTCTTCCCAAGCACACAACCCTTACAGACTCCTTCAGGGGGAAACACCTTTGCCCAAGCACACAACCCTTACAGACTCCTTCAGGGGGAAACACCTTTGGCACACCAACAACCATATTTTGAGTGCATTCAAACTTTGGAAATTTAGGTGTCTGATTCACCATGCCAAATTCAAATTTTGTCATCGGTGTGAGAAATAAGTGCAATCAGTTCGGGTTCAAGTCAAATTGTGTCACAAAACTTGTACAAACTATCCATTGGGTTGAGAAGTTCATCGATGAAAATCAACTTTCCTTTCCTCATATCACGAACATAGAACTAATCTAGCCAAAATTACACAATATTACCTATCTGTGTTAACTGAGCTACATATAACATATTGGCATTGATATTTGGCACATGATAGATGTCAACAATCTTCCCATGTCGACAACCAACATCACCCTAAACAACATCTAGAGAAAAATCATCAACAACATATATTTTCCTCTCCTTAGCTTCATCCAACCATGTGAATAAGTAGATATCCTTAGCCATGTGATGAGTGCACCCAAAGTCGACTACCCATTCATTTTGTATAGTATGAAACAACAAGGTCTGTGAAGTTCCTACTTGGAAGGTGAAATTATCAGTGGGTCGACATATAATAGACACATCTCCTTCAAGGAATTTAACCTTCTCCTATAATTCATCTCACTTCTTATAATAGAATTTCTCCATAGGTCTAGTATTTCCATAGTACTGACATGTCCATTTCCCTTGAGAAAGTGGGCCTGATGTTTACCACCAAGCTTTCCTTCTTCAAGAAGTATATGTTGATAAGTAATCAAAATACCATAGAAAGTTTCAAAGGTATAATCCTTACCATCTTCCTTGCGTGCTTGTTAGTTGGTGTGGAAAGTCGACACTCCTTACCATCTTCCTTGCGTGCTTGTTAGTTGGTGTGGAAAGTCGACACGAACACATCAAAAGGTGTTCTCAAGTTTATCAGGACTAGCTCGATGAGTTTTTCATCCTTCTTATGAAAGTTATTTACAAATTCACCCAATTTGAACTGGAGTTATTTGAAACGTTCCAGATAGTCCTCCAATCTCTCAAAAGAATGAGGATAGAGAAAGATCAACTCTTTCTCCAATTGCAAGATGTGGATTTCATTGACTCAGTCAAATAACAACTTCAACTTCTTCTAGAATTGATGAGGATAATAAATTCCGTTGAGGTTAAATCAAATCTCACACGAGATGTAGGTCATGATGATTCCTACATCCTTATCCTTCTTTCCATCAACAAATAACTTCACTTGGTCATCTATTGGATCTGGAATCCCAAACTTCATATATTTCCATGGTCTCTTCCTCTTCAGAAGGGTTTCCATATCTAGTTCCCATACTACATAATTTGATCCACTAAGAATAATAGGATCAATATTTGAAGCCATATTCTATATCTAGAGAGAAACTGGTCTGTTTCAATAAGTTCCAATCAACAAACCATTGACCCAAAGTCAATCACACAACATATATGACTCATCAAGGTTTGTAGATAATAGGTAGAGGTTTTAAACCATCGACTCATATACAATGTTGGGGAATAGGNNATCGACTCATATACAATGTTGGGGAATAGGGTGGAACACAACATGAAACATAGAACAAAGTACTACATATAATAGAAGGAGAACAACAATTTTCGAAGAAAATGGGTGGTGTCTAAAGACACAGTTACAACACTTAAGTAGAGTGAAGAGTGATCTAAACATCACAGTGAATATTGGATCTCGATCACCTCATCAACATGAGCCACATGATGATATTGAACTAAGGGGTCTCCTTTTTATAGCCTCAATATCTAACCAACTTCCATAGAATCCAAAAGATCTTCTCCACATGTAACCATCAATTGTTAGAGTTGACTCCATAAAATATTCTCTGTCGAGTCGTCTCAAAAAGGATGATAAAATTGACCTCATACGCATCCAAATCATAGTTGAATACTGGGATGGTCGATTAATCACCTGACTATATTCAACTATTGGTTGACTATCCAACCGACAGACACAACGACTACTCAAATGAATATTGTAGTGTGATGGTTGATCGACTGACTGACTATATCCAAGTGTAGGTCAACCTCTTGAGAAACTGAACCCAGGAGATGTGTGATGAACCATCAATGCTTGATGTTCCAACAAGTTGGGACAACCCAAAATATAGATCAGTGGTTGGGCCAGAATTGCTTAGAGAAATGGAAGAGAAGATGGTAAAAATAAAATAGAATTTAAAGGCTACACATGATAGGGAAAAAATTTATGTGGACAAAGGTAGAATGCATAGAGAATTTAAAGTGGGCGATCATGTATTCTTAAAAGTGAAAGAGAAGAAGAGTTCACTAAAATTGGGGAACTTCCAAAAGATGAAAAAAAGATATTGTGGACCATTTGAGATCCTAGAAAGGATTGGTCCTATTGAATACATGCTTGTATTTCCTGCATCCATGTGAATTCATAATGTATTCCATGTGTCTTTGCTTAAAAAGTTTGTGCCTTATGCTAGTCATGTAATTGATTGGAATATGATTCAGATGGAGCAAGAAGGTGACTTTCGAGTTCAACTGGTGTGCATATTGGACATGAAAGTCAAGATGCTCTAGAATCGAGCAATAGGGAGGGTAAGGTCTAGTGGACCTGTTATGGTCATGAATATGCGACATGGGAGCATGAAGATGACATGAAGGAAGAGTACCCACATATTTTTGGACATTTTTGAAGAATTTTTTTGTACATGTGTATATAATGCACTGAGGATAATGCATAAATAAAGGGGAGGGGAATGTAATACTTCTAGGATAAACCCCAATTATAAATGCACATATACTTTATAGGCTAGCGAGCTAGGATATTTTGGGTCAGAGTTCCTTTGTCTCTGTGTGTGTGTATTTGAGGTCAGAGTGTCTATTTGATTTGGACCAGGGAATCTTATGATTTGAAAGGCCACCGAGCCTAAAATTTTTAATAAGTAATCACAATCAATTATATTAATAAAATACATCACTGATGCAGACCAGGTTAGATGAAAGAGTATGGGGGTCTAGGAATCCACAAGAGGGAAAGGGAGCCAAGGGATTCATAAAAGGGGATAAGTCAAGGGGGCTTAAGACAAGGAATACAATAATATTATTCCTAATTCATAAGATTTATGATATAATTTATGATAAGTTCCTAAGTGAAGGAAACATATTATCAAGTGGAGTCAAAGGAATTTCCTATAATGACAAGTGTCAATATGGGAACATGAAAATATAATGTAGGGAACTTAGTGTAATTCCTATGATTCTTCCAATCATTCACTCATTCATTCCATGACCCAGTAAATACTTGTCAGTTTGGATGAAGAATCAGGTTGTCAAGCCTATGGATCATTCTCTCTGGGTGATAGAGTTGTTGGGAATAGTTTTCTTGGTGTGCTAGGATAGTGGGTGTTGTAAATCCTTTATCAAACTTGTGTTCCATGTGCTACATATCTCTAATAATTCTTAGCCAGCTTTTCATTGAAGCCCTAGAAGGGAAGTTAGACAACCCAAAGGATTGTTGAGTAGAGAAGGGGGTACATTTCCTTGGGTGGGACATGATGTGGGGAATGAGAGGATATGAGCCGAGAACTATTGACAAATTCTACGGCTGGGAGGAACATTTGATGTTTGCAAGAAGTTGGTGATTTATAGAAAAAGATAAGTGTTCTTTTATATGTGTTTACATGTTGATTATTATGTGTATGTTTATGCTAAATTATGTCTACTGTAATTGTACTTAGTTATGCATAGATGTGTATGTTATTGTTGGTTCTACATAATTGTTGCATATGAAGAATGGTGGTTAATATTGGTATCTGTTGGTCAATTTTAGTAGTAATGGTAATAGGATTTGGGTATGAGGCTTAGATATCCATGTTTGTTGGGAAATTTTTGTCGTGCATGGCACAAGCCCAGTTGCACGTGTTATTTGTCTCATTTGGAAGCTGGAAATGTTACATTGTGATATCAAAAGCACATGCAATTTATTTCAATGAATTATTTCCACAGTTAGAAATGGTATCAAAGGGAAAAATTGTGTGGTGTGACTAAGCTTGGAGTTAGGTACGTTACATTGTGGTATCAAAGAAAATTTTGGGTTTGCTAGTAATAGGGATGTTACATCTGCAATCTCCAAACTGATCATTATTCAAGAAGAAACACAAAATACATTACTTCCCCTAATGTTTAACATAAAATCAAATAAAATACCAATATATGCAATGAAAACTTAACTTGAGCCTAAATCTTGACTTTGATTAACAAAAGGGTAAATACAAGGGTTAATGATAGGAAAAAGGTTCAATGTAAATAAGGGGAAAAATATGTCAAAATATTACCAAAACTATGACTTGTCATAGTATACAAGAAAAGGATAAATGTAATATTGAGGGAGAACAAGACAATTGTGTTATGATGATTCAACAAACTAAAATGTTGGACATATACCTTAGTTAATTGAACTCTTGAGTGTTCAATTTCCAAAAGAATAGGAAATTCATTAGAAACTATATGATCCTTCATATTTGACATCCAATGTCAAAAGAAATTGGCATTATATAAAATGAATCCTTACTTAGATAAAAGTACAAGATACAAAAGAAGTCATCCTTAATGCCAAAGACATGCATGTACTTCCTATGATTGCATCCTAGATTGTATTTGTTGAGATGTTCGATCCAAAGTCGAAAGAATTCATGCACAAACATCATACAAAGATAGAGAGATCTTAAAAAAAAACAAAAACAGATCAGAGTTCAGAGTATTGCATAAAGTAGAAGGTAAGAATTTATTCAAGTTGCTACCTCGCTAGGAGACACTTCCTTGAACTCAATTATGGACCTCACAAAGATGCATGCTTTTTATGATTCAATGATGGGATATAATGACTATTGATCACAAATGGATGAAATTTATCAAAGTTAATTTATATTGATGCAAATTAATGTGTGGAAAGAACAATATGCATCAATCCCAAGTGGAGTGTCAACTTGGGATAAATTCCAAGTGAAGGAATTATAGCCTCATTTTTCTTCTAAATATTCTAGCATACAAAGTGCAAAGGTGCAAATTTCTAGTATGTGACATGATATTTCTCATGTGTTGGAAGACACATAGGTGGTAAGGAACATAATTGTATTTTCCCACCTATGCCCAAGGGTGATATAATTTAATTAGAATAATCCCACAAAAAGATGGACCAATGCATTAAATTGAAAAAGATTGTGACAAAAACCATCAAGATTATGGGAAAAGTTGTTATCCATGAATATATTGTGAGTCCTACAAAGCAATAAGAGTTTTTCAATAGTATAATCAAATATTTTCTTAAAAAGAGGTTTTAACTTAAGTCTAACTTAGATAAGGTCAAACCCAAGGTGAAAAGTGTTGTTTTCATATAAGTGAAACAATTTGAAGAAACTTCTCTCATCTTAGTATTAATGCTTCATGATTGTTGTTCCTTGAGAATAATTATTTTGTAAAGACAAAATGACAAAGTCATCTACTTAGAGGTCGAAAAGTCTAGAAGACCAAGAGTCTTGGAAGATGAAGGTTTCTGGAAATCCAAAAGCCTTAGGAGGTAGATGGAAGACCAAGGGACATTTGTTAAAAAAAAAACTTTATATGAATAAATAAAGGTTCTTGATCTGTAAACTATCATGGATATTCCACTAGACAACTTGTCATAACAGATCTAGTAAAATATTGAAATCTTTATTGTGAAGGTTACTTTCCTTTAGATCTCAGATTCTTTAATTACTGATTTTATACTTAAAAACTATGAAATAACTAAATGTGAAAAATATAGAATATAAATAAATACTTACACACCATCCACAAAGAAACACAAGATATAACCCGGGAAACCCAATACAGGAGAAAACCCATCTAGAAGGCGAGGCCTCTCTGCTCTCTTTTCTTCAAATGAAAGTACAAAAGAAGAGGTACTCTCTATGGAGTTTCCTTTGACAATGTGGCCTATATGGATGCTAAAAAATCTCCCCTTATTTGTTATGCTCCAAAAATAGCACCCCTAGGTGCTCTTCTCAACTACAAAACATATATAATGCTATAGAATGGAACCCCTTCTCCTCCTAGAAGCTTGGTATTTAACATTTCCTGATATCCATATAGGGGTAGGGTTTTGACTTCCTCAACCCTCAATTGAGGTAAGATTTTGGACCTTATAGAAGCTTCTTGAAAGTCCATATGTGGCTAGCCCAATATGTAAGAGTAATGGGGGATGACGTGGCATCTACTCATACCATGGTGGGCAATGCAATAGGTCAACTTGTAGGAGGCATAACGTTTGCATACAAACTCTGATTGATTTTATTTTTGTACTGATTTTTGCACTGCTGGAAAGGTATTGATGTCTCAAAATGGATCCAAAACATTTCAAACCCCAATTTTCCAAAATGGGACCTTCCATTAAAATGACCCCGTAAGTTGATTCCTCCAATTTTTTCCACTCTGAAAGTATCGAGATAGATGAAAAATAATATAATGATCCAATCCTAATCATACCTCCCCATTTAAGAAGGATTTTGGTCCTCAAAATATTAATCAAATGAGGTGAGGAAAATTTTCCTTTACCTTCTCGCTAGAGTACTACTTTACTTTTCCTATAAATTTTCCTTTCAAACCAATATGCCAAAGGTCATACTTCCCCTGTCTTGTAGTTTTGTATTGCTTTTCAAAACTCTTTCCTCTTCCAAATTTTCCTAAGTATATAGTGCTATGTCCTCTATGGAAGGTAGGACCTTTTTCTTGTTACTAGGAATACTAGTACAAAAAATTATACATCCTATAATATACCATGATACACATTTTTGCATTCTGGTACAATACACATATATCTGTAAGTTGGAAACTGTCTTCCCAACACCAAAATGTCCTGCAACCTTGGAGGTGTGGGCCTCTCTGATAAGCTCTAGTCATTCATGTTTTTGGACATAGAGCTTGTCAAGGTTGTAGAATAACCCATTTTGGAAATAATAGTTAGCCTTTTCATCACCTTATTCTATATGAATTTGTCCCTATAGATATTGAAACACCTCCTTGAAGTCCTCATCTTCTATGTATGCCTCTTTGTATACATCATTGGTAAAAGGATCCATGTGCATCAGAGTTCCAAAATTTGTAATCTTGGATCTAGGTAGCCTTGAAAGCATGTCTTCCAACCTATTTGTGTTTCCCTTCTTACACTTGATGACTGGATGAAATTGTTGTAAAAACCCCATCCACTTGTAATTTCTAGTTTTCTATAACTTACAATAGGCCTACACATATTATAGTGGTTTCTGATCTATGTTGATGATGGTCTCCTTTCCCATAAGATAGAGTTTCCACTTCTTGAAAACTTGAACCAGGGCATAGAATTCCCTGTCATAGGTAGGGTAGTTGAGAACTACCCCATGAAATATTTTAGAATGATAGCATATAAGCCTTCCTCCTTGCACCAAAACTGGTCCCATGGCATACCCACTTGCATCTGTCTCACATCAAAAGGATTTTTCAAGTTTGGTAATGTGAGAACTGTTGTTTGATTGATATTTGTTTTCATCTCATTGAAATCCTTCTGATGATTCTTCCCCCACTAGAAAATATTACCATTTCCTGTTATGGTGTGGAGTGGTGAAGCTACCACTGAAAATGAAGCTATGAACTTCCACAAGTACCGTGCTACCAAAAAAAAATGCCTAACTTTAGTGAAATTCATGGGAACTAGAAATTTCATGATTTCCTCCATCTTTAAAAAATCTATCTTAACTCTTGAGCTCCCCTCCACCAACCACATACCCCAAATACACCAAATGTTGTTGAGAAAACTCACATTTCTTGAGGTTATACATAACATGGTGCTTCTCCAGAGTCACTAAAAACTACATGAAATGTGAGATATGATCCTCCCAGATAGCACTATAAACCAATATATCATCCAAATAGACGATAACAAATGAATCTAGATATGGGAATAATACATCATTCATCATTATCATAAATGTAGCTAGTGCATTACATAAACCAAATGGAATCACCAAGAATTCATACAAACCTTTCCTTGTCTTGAAGACATTCTTCCGGGTGTCTCCTTCCTTGACGTGTATCTGTGGTATCCCAATTTTATATCCAATTTGGTGAAATATTTTCCATGTTTCAACTGATGTAATGGATCATCGATCCTTGGTAGACGGTATCGATTTTTTAGTGTAATCTTTTTCAATGTTCTATACTTGATACACATTATCCAATTACCATCCTTCTTTGGTGCAATTATGATAGGTGACCCACAAAGTGAGGTACTTGGTCAAATCACACCCTGCTCCAATAGTTGTTGCAACTGCTTCTTCACTTCATTTTCTTGTTGAAAAGACTATATATACAACCCGATATTCGACAACGAGAAGTCTAGCAATAATTATATTTCTTGTTCCACCTCCATGTTGGGTAGTAGGCTTCTAGGATTTAGGAACACTCCTATGTATGTCTGTAGCAACTCCTCCAAATGATGTTTTTTCTCTTTAGTACACCCCTCTAGGGATGCATTTAATTTTATTGACTCATCCTCAATCTAATTTTATGTTAAGAAAAGTAAAGCATATCTCTTACTAGAACTAATCAACCTATTGGCTAGGTTGGCACTTACCAATGAGATATTTGACTTTCCTTTATGCGTGTTTATGATGTAGGAATTCCCATCTGTAATTAGTCAGTAATGGTTGACTCTTTGCATGAATATTGCATCCCTCATATACATGTAGGGGCTTCCAAACACTACTTCACATACGTCAAGGGGTACTACATCCAATTCCACTTCATCAATAAAATCAACACTTACAACAAATTTAATCTTGCACTGTTTCATTACCTTGATCT
>CBVK0100306900.1:0-13657 GCA_900067695.1 Picea abies
TATTGCTTATGGGTTTCAACGAAATTTTTGAACCGAACAACATCTTACAAATTGGAAGATGCTTTACATTTGGACCAAAAATAATCTACTAATATATATTAATATGAATAATATTCATATTAATCCCTATAATCTACTAATATATATTAATATGAATAATATTCATATTAATCCCTTTGTGGTTTTATATTTAGTCGCATCTCTATGATCACGACCTCCTGGATTCGTAGATTGGAAGATGTTCATCTTTATCTATATCTTCACTAAACGAACAATAGATGTTGTTCTGTGAGATACTTAGTCATTTTTACCTTTTCTTCTTTCCATCTATTATAACTTTCTCGTTATATACTTATTCGCCTTTCTATGATCGCGGGTTCCAGGTTTGGCGGGATGATAGATTTCCATCTCCATCTATATCCTCACATGACGAATCCGACTGACCGATGTTCCTTTCCATACTTAGCCAATTTTATGGTCACGGTTGTCGGGTTGGCGCTTTCGAACTTTGTTGCTTTTTGTTCCGTGATATACATGTTGAACTCAAAACTTTCATGATCTACAATTCCACCGCAGACTCTTCGAAGTCACAAGCTTCACTCTACCAAGCTTCACAAATGTTTCAAATCATCTGTCGCTACGACCGTCGTTCCTTTCTATACTTAGCCAAATTTTTCCACCTGTTCTGTGATATACATCTTGCACCTAAAAAATTCTCTGATCTACAATTCCACCATGGGCTCCTCCAACACACAAGCTTCACTTTACCCGAATTCATAAAAAAATTCAAACCATTTATGGCTATCTTCCATCCCTGCCACAATTGTGCCCTTCCCAATGCACATTAATTATTAATTAATCATCCTGTGACCTACAAATAGCACCCAGACCTCCACCATATACAAATTGACTGTCAGACTCTGACATCGTCCCCTCTTCCGTGTTACACATTATGCATTCAAATGTTTTGAGCGATAGAATTTGACCGTTGGGGCCTCACATCTTCTGGGGAGACCTTGTCACCCTATTTTGGATCCTTGGGTTGGCAGGTTCACAGAATCTCTAGTTCCTAGTCAATGTTTCCTATGTTGGCCATTTTCATACTACTTTCCAAATATGCAACAACAAAGTTTTAATGCTAAGACACCATCATGCAACAACCGTAAATATCATCATTAATAAGCAAAAGCCTCGAGGACTAACCATTCCTATAGACGTTGTCCATAAACATGCAGAGAAGATCTTGGCACGTAATGGGAAAGCTATTACAAATTCCAATATATTAACAAAAACAACTCTGGCCCACCATTTCCCTATTCCATACTTGGACACTTTTTCGATTGCAGGTTCCTGGATTGACGGCCTTAAAATTGTGTTTCGAATCTTCGGCGATTTGCAAACAGTGCCCAGAGTTCTGCGATATACAATTTGTCTGTTGAAATGCCCCCTCATGAGCCCAACCGTCTGTCGTTCCTTTCAATACTTAGCCCCAAGTTGGTTGTATCTCCATGATGTGGTACATCTACTGTGTATCGAGTCTGGCCTACCGTTTCCCTGTTCCATACTTAGACACTTTTTCGATTTCGGTTTCCCAGACTGCTGGGCTCAACATTGTGTTTCCAATGTTCCGTGACTAGAAAACAATACTCAAAGTTCCGCGATATACAATTTGTCTACAGGAATGCACCTTCATCCCCTAATTTGTGATCAACACTCCCGAGAGATACAATTCGACCCTCGGGTCCTCACCTTCCTTACTTGTTGTTCCATATCCCTGCCACCTTCCTACTTCTCTCTTGATATGCAATTGGCAAGCTTTAATGCTAACACTTCGTCATGCATGAACCTTAAACATGTCATTAATGAGTGAAAGGCTCGAGGATATCTCCCACACTTACGCCATAAACAAATTGACCATCAAACGCCCATATCATCTCTTCTTCCGTGGTACACATTTTTCACTCAAGTTCTGAGACATACAATTTCACCCTCGGGAAGTCTCGTCTCCTGAGGAACCATTTCCACCCTAATTTTGAAGATCGTTCGACTGCTTTCCATACTTGCCCATTTCATGGAATCTCTTTCACGGATCCTCGTGTTGGCCGGTTCACGAAATCTCCAACTATTAGTCATTGTTTACTGTGCCCGCCACCTCTGCACTTCTTTCAAAGTATGTAATGACCAAGGTTTAATGCTAACAGTTCATCATGCAACAACCGTATAGACCTTCATTAAAAAGCAAAGCGTTGACGAGACAGTGAAATTTAAATGAAGCTCGACTCCTTGAATTTAAAAGAATTTATTTTATCTTATTTTCTCTTTTCTGCCCAGAGACATGCAGAAAAGATCTTGCCACACAATGGGATATATATTACAAGTTTCAATATATTAGCGAAAACGAATCCGCCTAGTTGTTTCTCTATTTCATACTTGAGCCACTTTTTCGATTGTGGGTTCCCGGATAGGAGGGCTCATGTTTGCACTTCCATTGTTCTGTGTCCTGCAAACATTACCCGGACTTCTGCGATATACAAATTGCCCTCTGGAATGTCCCATCATGCCCTCTTCCGTGTTATGTGTTTTGCACTCAAAAAATTCGGAGAGATACAATTTGACCCTCGGGCCCTCACCTCCAACCGTTGTTCCTTGTAACCCTATTTTGAAGCCCTCCTGACCGCTTTCGATAATTAGACACTCCTTAATTGCCATTTCCCGTCCCCGCAACCTTTGTACCTCTTTCTTAATATGCAATTAGTAACCTTTCATGCTAACAACTCACCATGCAGGAACTGTCAACATTGTCATTAATGAGCAAAACGCTCGAGGAGATGTCCCATTAATACGCATTAAACCAAGATCTGTGGAGAGTTATATTATCCCTTTTGATTGTTAATCTCAAACACGGGTCGTCGCGTTGGCCCGTTCAGGAAATCTCCAATCCTTAATTGCTCATAGTTGTACCCGCCATGTTCGCACTTCTATGNNNCAATTACTAGTCTTTAATGCTAACAACGCATCATACAACAACCGTCCAAATTGTGATTAATGAGAGAAAGTCTCGAGGATATCTCCCATCCACACGCATTGGACCAAGATTTGCGCAGGATTATATTATCCCTTCCAACTCTTCATTTCAAACATCGCCTGGAGCAAATCAACATTCTCGTAAACTTATGGCAGCAACTCCACGACAGTTCTGTGGAGATACAATGAATATCTTCGGACGTGAGGACCAAAAATTCCAGTGGTCTAGGGAGTACTCTTACTATTCATCCTGTTCCACCCAGAACGAAGTGATTTGGACCTCTGGAATTGCTCATGTAGGCTGCGTCCCTGAGGTTTTTGATGTAAGGAGGTGGTCTCTTGGTGTGCCAAAAATTATATTTCAAGCCAAAGAATTATTCCACTGCGCAACCATTCTCCTGTTTCTTTGCCACCTCAGGTCTTTTGCAAGATGTTAAGATTTTCGGAGCCAACATTGACCTTCAGAGGACAAGACTGCAAACAATGCCTAGAAAAACATGATAACAGGTTGGACCTCTTACTTGAGCTTCTCGAAGACCTGACAATAGTTCTTGAAGATATCACAAAGTTGTAGGTCAGTTCCTTTAGAAATCCATTCTGGGAAATTGCTTGGTTGTTTACAAGAATAACGAGACATGAATCTATGGCAAGCATTTCCCATATAGTTATTTATATTTTGTACTTCACAGTCAATGAACAATTCATTTTCGATTGGGGAAAGCTAATTTATATTGAAATTTGTTCCCAACTATCGTGATTCAAAGAATCGAATAAATTTTATATGTCATCCTACTTGATTTTCGCAATAGTGCATTGTTGTCTGTTTCCAAAACTGTCTCTGTCTAAGAAGATAAACTATGAATTCGACCCAGTAACATTCTGGTACCAGGCCTTGTGGAGGCACAAGGCCTCCCATTGTTTTTATGAGGTTTTTAATGGCTCTGTCTCAATTTTCAAAGATTTATTGTTAGGAAAGGATGCTCCCTGGATGTTTGGCCAGGAAACTGAGTTTTTGGATAGGAAGGGGTCACTTGAACAAAAGGAAAATTACAGTGTAATAATGATCTTTGGCTCCAAGCAAAATCCTTCTTTCCTTCCATGCCACATCACAGACAAGATGTTTGTTACAGAAATAGCAAGGCAATACAACCATTGGTTGCATTTTTTCCATGACAAGAGAAAAAAATAGTTCATTCCTCTGCCCTGGAAAGTCGGGGACTTCGTGTGCAGAAACATCAACAAGATTGATGAATTCGCAGGTCATTTCAAGAACATGAACTTAAAATATGTTGAAAGGCTAAAAGGGTTCGACCCTAATGGGATTTTTCGAGAACATTTACTATAAGTTGGCTTTAGCAGCTCTTTATCCATATACGCCTGACCGAAGACAGAGACAATGATGACAACACTCCTGCTTCTGACGATTATGAGGTAGAGACATTGCAAAGTGCAATTGAATTGTATAGACAACAGGGAAAAGGATCCGGTGAGAAGAGTGGTCAATCCTCGACCAGCACTCCCAAGAGCACGACATCACAAAGCATCGCTTCAACGGCCCACCCCTGTAAGAAAGCAACCCAGAAATCTTCAAACAGAGGAGGAGATAAGAACCCTCCTCGTGGAAAAATTGATAGTTCTCACAAGTTTCCCCCGACGAAGAAGAGAAAAAACATTGCAGGGCAAACAAAAGACCCGAAATTGAAAGTGAGCACATGCAACTTGAAACTTTTGTGGATGCCCTGTTGTAGAAATTTGACACGCACGCGGACACGATGCACCATAGTTCCACAATGGAAATAGCTGAGACCGACATTTTTTATGAAGATGAATCATTCGTATTCCAAAGCGTTGTTTTTGACAGCCAATCTAAAAATTTAATCATTGAAAAGAGAGATGTAACAAATAAGAAAGACAAATCTCGTACATAGATTAACTTTAGGTAAATGTTGTCGTCCCAAATCTCTCAATTTCACCACATAACGGGTGATGCTCTTGATGATTCCATTGGAGCAATTGAAGTGGAGAATGCCAGACCGAACGACTGAGTCAAGAAATTTAAGGAGGCTTGCATTGCTACCCCAGTGTTTGTCAGCCCTTTAGCAAAAATTGTGCATGCTACCCTTGCAGCCAAGTTAAAAGGATCCTCTAGCCTCCTCACATCCTGTAGAGCCTTTGTAGAGAAGAACATCAACAAAAGAATGCAGCTAATTACTGAAGCCTGAGAAACATCACAAAATATAGCTTCATTTCAAAAGAGGGCAAATGATTTGCACGGACATTTGCAGACGAATTTTAAAAATGAAGAACGTTTCTATGAACAGATGGTGACCCCATTTTCCAACCATGCCATCAACATCTCAAATCTGAAAAGAAGACAAGAGGATCTCCCCTCCCCAAAGTGGATCAAACAATTAAAAGGATACTGGCAAAAGAAAGTTACGAACCTGCAGCTCATTTTCGAATCATGTGAACTAGCCATATAAGAGAAAAAAGAGTTACTTAGAAACCTGACCCAAATAGACTTAGCCAGAAGTACCAACGAGGTTCAAAACCCAAACTTAATCCTCAAGTCCTTGTCCTTGACCAGACAAGCCTTTGATGAACAACTTGATATTTTAAAGGGGTTGTCTTTAGAAAAGTTTTACGGCATCTTTGAATATGGTGAAGATGAGGTCGAGAACTGGCTAGTGGACTATTCGACACACAATGAAGAAATTGAACAGGCTCTGCATAGTATTTCTGTGGATCTAAAGAAATTAGAAAACGAGCTTTTCGACATAGAAATCCAAGATGAAATCAACGTGGCCCCCATGAGAAGCTACATTGAAGAATGGTTCCAACGGAGAATGGACAAGCTCATCAATGAAGGGCAACCACTGGTTGGTACGATTCTAGTGGTCGTCGACGACAACAACAAAAGCGTATCGGCTTCATAGTAAGTCTATACTGATCACATCTTGTTTTCTTTATCAATCCAGTTAGTCTACCTCTTTAAATAGAAATCTATAACCAAAGACTCGTAACTTCCAATTTCTTCTTTTCAGGTCTTCCTCTCTACCGTCGCACACTTCTTTTTTCTACAATCTTATTTCTTGTACTTATTTTTTTTATGGTCTGCGGGAGCCCCAATCTCAGTCTATATGAAAAACACATTTAAATTTCCAAAAATATGGAACAGATTCCAGAAATATGTAACAAACATTATTAATTTTTGATAAATTTCAAAGAAAATTCTTTATTATATTTGAATGTTTAACGTGTGTGATTCCTGGTCTTTTTTTCCAGGAACCTTTATTGCAAAGCATTGTTAATTTTTGATAAATTTCAAAGAAAACTAATTCCAGAAATATGGAACAGATTCAAAAAATATGTAACAAACATTATTAATTTTTGATAAATTTCAAAGAAAACTATTTCGGGAATGCTAAAGGAAATTGTCTTTATTATATTTGAATGTGTCTTTATTGTGAAACATTGTTAATTTTTAATCAATTAAAAAGAAAACTAATTTCGGTTGAGACATAAATTTTCTAAGTCCCATGTTTGAACTATACACTCCTTGGGGGTCATCTACCAGCCCAATGTTTTGTGGTCATCCTCTCATCCTCTGCATGGATACCACCTATACTTTGAATTGCTTCCTACGTGTCTCTGCTCAGTCCTGCTATAAAAACTTGACAGGGACTACACTACCATGCAACACTTGTTACATTAGCTCCTTATTATCACCATAACACGTTACTTTTATCATTATAATTATTTTATGCACACCTTATAATTTACACCCCTTTTCCCATAATTATACCATAAATCCTTACCCTCATCACGTATTATAATCCATGTCATCTTTTAACATTATACCTTAATTGTATTTCTCATTATAAATATGTATACATTCATTTTATATTTTACTTTATATCATTTTTTTTAATTATGTTATATTATATTTATTTAAAAGTTCATAAAATAATTAATAAAAATTGTTCCACTTATATGTTATAATATATTTATTTAAAAATTTATAGAATAATTAACAAAATTCTTTCACTTATATGTATCTCTCTAAAATATAAAATGATTAATATATATATGTGGGCCTAATGGTTAAAAACATGTGTTTCCTCTTAAGAGGTCACAGGTTCAAATCCAGAGGGGGGTAGGGTATGTATACCTTCGTAGACTTTACTAGTAAAATCGCTGGGCAGAGGGGGGTCCATTGTCCCACAAACAAGGGGGTCTCATACACCAATTTGGTGTGCTGGCTTGACCGTGACCATAAAAATAGATTATTATTATTTAATTAACAAAATTAAATTAAAATTAATTAATTAAAAAAATAAAAAACTTGAAAATAAAATAAAATGAAATAAAATAAATTTGAAATTCAAATATTATGAATTGGGTTTAGGCGGCCTTGCATGAGACCTACGTGTCTCTCCTCCACATTTTCATAAATAAATAAAAAAAGAACTTCACAACAAAACCATGCCTCGCTCTCACTCCCTCAAATTCACTCCACCTTGGCCATCTCTTTGTCTGCAATTGCGGTCTAAGGGTTTGAGGGCACAACCCTAGCTCCATGGTCAGTTGCTTGGAGGGTATAGCCATCATTGTCAGGCCGACCCTACCTTTGAAGCTTCTAGTGCGACCCACTAGCCTAAGAATGGCTTAGCCACCACATTGCACTTAATTCTCCCTCTCATGAGATCTCGACCGTGAGCTACAACCCACGTAGGAGGTAGTGGCTCAGCTACACAGCAGCTACACAGCTGCATGACTATCGAAGGTAATAGATTAGGGTTTAATAATTTTAATTTTAATTTCTTTTAATTTTTATATTTTATTTTATTTCTACAACGGCTAGAAGAGGCATGGCACACCCATGGCCTACATACCACGATCTCCCTGCACGTGCAGCAGGGGCTCAACTCATCAATGGGTTGTTCCGTGGACTTCTTGACAATTCGTGAATCTAGTTTCATAATTTTTTTTATATTTATTTATTTATTTTTGTAACTTTGGAAACACCATCTTCACTATAGAAAGAGAATAGGCCTATAGATAAAAAAAGTATATACGTATTTACAGTTGGTCATGATTGAAGCTATTGCCACGATTGCTCCTTAATAATTGATTTTTTTTTGTTGAGCATCTCACTTTATTTTGAAAGCTCTTTTAAAACCTTTCTATTTAGGATGATTTAGTGTAAAAAGATTTCCAGTGTACTGAGTTTCAAATCGTTGTTTGTTTGTTTTAAATATATTATTATTTATTTTATCTAACATTTGATAATATATATGTCATCATTTTTTTTTACATCCCATCTATATATATATATATATATATTTTAGATGTTTATATAAAACCAATATATACAAGGTTTCTAGATTATGTTATATATATTCATTACCCATTTTCATT
Organism: Picea abies; assembly: GCA_900067695.1. Taxonomy (NCBI): domain Eukaryota; kingdom Viridiplantae; phylum Streptophyta; class Pinopsida; order Pinales; family Pinaceae; genus Picea; species Picea abies. The sequence goes on from CBVK0100306900.1 coordinate 8,446, forward strand.
TAGCCCAAAATGTAGCCATGGGTGTTTTTCTTTTTATATTAAATTATGTTATCCTCCTCCATTCATATTTAAAGATATTTCTTTATCTAACGCTTTGAAACTTTTGTCTTTCTTGCATGTGAGAACTCTTATAGGTGAGGACTCTTACAAGTGATTGGAACAAGGGAGAGTCTTTTTCTGGACACTCTCTCCTTCAAGGTTTTGTTGGGTAGTGTTCTTAGTGAAACTTTTGTCTTTCTTGCATGTGAGAACTCTTATAGGTGAGGACTTTTACAGGTGACTGGAACAGGGGAAGGTCTTTTTCTAGTGGACACTCTCCTTCAAGGTTTTGTTGGGTAGTTTACTTAGGGTTCAAGGTTCTGGGTCATTTCTGGTTATTTTCAAGGGTTCCAAGGGTCATTTCTGGGTTATTTTTGTGTTGATTCAAAGGTTTTAGACTGTCAACATAGGGTTTAATAAGGGTTGTTAAATACAATTAAGGGTTGTTTATGCAAGTTGTTTTAAATAACAATTTGCAGAACCTTCAATCATGTGGGTGGTTAAGCCATAAGTTTCAGTTTTGAAACCAGGTTCTGATACCATATGTAAAGCCTTCTCCCTTATAGCACGGGTTCAGAGTTTTAACAATAAATTTGTTATCTAAATTATGTTTGTGTATTCATCAAGTAAATCTAATATCACATTTCTGGTTCTAATTTCTCATTTTGTTCTAATATATAAACAGTTAAATTTCAATTTATAGGTATGTGTTTTTAACTTTTATTTACATAAAAACAACAATAAGTAAAATCAGTGAAATACTTGTTTAAAAGAAGTTTGTCATTTTCAATTTGTCCATTTCTCTGTATGCTAATCACTTGTCTTGATAACTGGCTTGAAACTGAATCCTCCCGGCCAACTAGGAACAGAGCCTCTTCGATTCCCTAGCTCCAGCAAATCAAATTTCCTGGCCCATAAGCCCGAAATCTCAGCAACTCCAGTCCACTAGTAAAAACCCAGAGAATTTTTTTTGCATCATTCCTCCTCTTCACGGCTTCTCCTTCTCCCCTCCAAATAAAATCCTCCCTCTTCTCCAAGTTCAACACCCTCTTCCTTATCCTACTCTCTTGAATCCTTCCCCCCATTAATTTCCCATCTGCCTTATCTTTTGTCATTAATTTGTTACCTACCTTTAAAACAATAAAATAATCCACTCCCCTTTTATTTTTTGTTACATGACATCAAATAATAAATAAATAAAATGACAAAATCTAATTATTTCAATAATTAATTTACTTAGATAGATTGATGATTAAATAAATTTACTTTCAGTACATTAATGATATAATTTACCTTAATTAATTATGATCATTAATTAATCTAATTAAGCTGTTATACTTCATAAAAATTCAGGTTTTTAAATGTATTGCAAAATAGGTTTTTGCTAGCTCAGTATGTTGGGCATTATTCCAACTGGCTGTATAGTTTTATCTAGGACAGCACGGAAAACTCAGTTGCTAGGTAGCAATTCTGAAATTTTGGAACTCTTTGAATGACTGGTTTTAGACTTAATGCTTTGTATAAACTTGCTGTACGGAATGGCCACATCCAATTTTTAATACAAAAGATAACTAATTCTGTTAAATAAATAAAAAAACATTATGACAAATCCTCCATTATCATATACCGCTGCAGACATGAATGCCAGCAACATAGACATGGAATGAATTGTTTCTTTCTGTGTATAAACTTATCATGTTTATGTTTTTCTGTGTATATATTTTATCATATAATAAGCTTGACAAATATGGCCTTGCCAATTGCATGAATAATGATCAGCACTATCCTCTAGAAAATTCTTAATTTATTATCCACCAAAAGATGAAATTCAGTATCATCTAAAAGGCTGACCTAGTATTATTAACATTTTCCACAAAAAAAATAGAGATCAAAACTTGCTTCTCAGTTGATTCCTTGCTTTCATCCAAGAAGCCTCTTGCTCTGCACTGTACTAGTAGGAAGAAAGCTCTGGCCTGTGCCAATGATTAGTGGCTGCATGACATTCTCATTCTGTCAACAGATTAGCAACACCTTCTTCAATTCAAAAGTTTTTTCTTTCACCTTTTGCAAAATAGATCAGGTACATTACACATGCAAAAGGTATAAGAAACTTAACTTCCCAAAGCCAGCAGATATTAATATTATTTTTGACATCTTGAAAACAGAAAGAGAGCACTACAGATTCAAAACATATTTAGTCTGCAAAAAGGGGAAATGGACATCTATGACAATTTTTTTTAGGGAAGAAAAATATAACCATCCACACCTTGACTTGATCTATCACCCTAAAACACCAAACATCAATGCGAACAAACCGACAAGGTTAGAAAATATTATCCAAAAAAATCTCCAAGATTAGTCCAAGTAGCACGAAAGCATGTAAGACTTTAAATATAGAAGCATACTGAACATATTAGCTCATTAGTGTATAAAATATAAGTTCAATACCACAATAAATTCCCAGTCAAAGAACTACATATGCATTTGATCTGAAAAACCAGAGAGATTAAAACACTTTAAGATACGTTTTAACTTTTAACAGGGTGTGGTTCACTTAGTATATCACAAGCATATGCAGCACATGATGTAGTAAACTAAACATCCTTGGACATATGATGACATGTAAACTTCCATAGTCTCACTCCACCAAGTACTCATACGCAAGGGAAACAAAGATAGTTATGTACCTGAAAAGGCATACTAAATATGTTCTTTTAGTATAAAATAGAACCATGTACAGAGAAATATAACCCTACTTTGTTGAATAAGTAAATCCAAGGGATGTTTTTCAGAAACTCTAAATATTAAGGATGGAAGGACTCTATCAATATAGCAAAAGAAATCAACCTTAGAATGGGCATAACATCTTTGCTTTTAATGAGTATTCCCTCTGAACTTCTCATTTATCTTTTTCGCAAACGTTTGTGATACTAGCAAGGGAAAAGCAATTGTTGCGTCACAATGAACCTGTTCCACATCAGAATAATAGCATAAGAATTTTATAGATGATTTTATTAGGAAAGTGATTGCTACCCCACTTCTAAGGATTTGCAGAACAATGAATCAGTATCACTCACAGCAACTCTACTACTTTAATGCCAACGGAGGATTCATCTTATCAAAAGAACCAAATACATATTTTCAAAAAAAAGCACTACTCAAGAAAAGATACCTTGACAGGAGTGGCAGAGCCCCTGATTTTACCCCACGAAACAGCTTCATCTGGGGGCTGGCATGAACAGCTTCACCATTTATGGCTCTGATGTCTGCAATCATTTACACAAATTAAGTAAACATTTCAAGCATGCTGACAATTTGTTTACGAGACACCTTAGTAATGGGATTATGTAAGTTGATTAATGTTAAGTGACTTAATCTGTCGCTTAATCTGTTAAGTGACATTTGATTAATGTTATCATATAACGATAGGTTAGGGATTATGTGGCTTAAAATCCTTAACCGACCTAGGGGTGCTATATATTGATGTTATGAGAGGTGATTAAATGGGGGCAGTCCATGTAATTGTGGGTAGCAATATATCATGAATATCTGGCTATTATTATTGTCTCAGATTAATGTGTTATTGTCTGTATGCACCCATATACGAAATTTAACATGATATCAGAATGATGGACTCTGTGAAGGCCTGCAAAGATGAAGCCCTGAAAGGAGACCATAACCTGTTGGAGACAGCAGAGGCCAAGGGATTAAGATAGGGAAGAAAAAGTGCATGGGTCTGTGGAAGACATGACAAGGCGAGATTCAGAAAATTAAAAAGGTCAAAAACTCTTTGGCAGACCTACCCATTTGTTGGGAGACAATGTAGAACTCTTTGCCAGACCCAAACAAACACAACTCAAGAGCAGTGTGTAGGAGTAGCCAAAGAACAGAACTTGGCATAGACCCAAAAAGACAGATTCAAACCCACAAGCAGAAGGAGAAACACAGAGAAGAAAATCATGCGGAGCAGAGAAAATGCCATATGGAATAAAATGTCCATATCAGAGGTAGAATGCATAATAATCCTGCAGAGAGAAAACACTCTAAGACATTCGGCAATGCCTGCAAGAAGGGAAGAAGAAACAAGGAGAAAAGAAGAAAGATGCACAAGAAAAACATGCAGAAGAGTGCAGACCCAAATGAAAAATACAGGGGAGAAAGGTTGGAGAAACGCACATAAAATGCAGAAGCAAAAGAAACACAGATTCACAGGGAGATGTAGAAAATATACAATTTTGTTGCAAATGCTCAAATAATAGATTTTAGGGGGAGACTCAGACTGTGAGCAGGAGAAATAAATCATGCAGCTGGTGGGAGAAATAATCCAAGAAGGAGAAATCCGTCGAGAAAAAGGCAGTGTACGACAATAAAGCCCTAGATGTGCAATCTAAATAAACAAGAAAGCTTGAAAACATGATTAGAACAGACTGAACAGACTCATGTAAATGAAATGTTTTTATTACAATGAAGTCATTTGATACATAGAGGTTGATCCCCTTTTATGTCAATGGATAGGTAGTTGTGACACCAGTATAATGTAATTTCCTTATTTAATTATTATATATCATTTTATTAGTCATTTATATGAATGTGACTTTATTACATAAGTAAGCCTTATATTCTAACACTCCCACTTAAAGCTTATAGTACGATTAAAAACATAAATTAAACCATTCTTTAGATGCTTCTGCTTGACAAACAATGCTTGGAGTAAGCAGGGCTCCATCAAGCTGCGTTAACCCTCATAAAGGTGTAGCTCCTAAGTCGAATTCTGAAGTTCCTGGATTTCACCTCCCCGAACTCCTGAATCACAGATCTCCCAAATTAAATTACTGGACAGAAAAATCCAAATGCATGTCCCATAACCCCATTATTAAGGAATAATTCGCGAGATCCAAAAACTCCCAAACTATCTGGGCAACAATCCATGTTGAGCATCACCTATACTTGATCCCTTCCTTGTTTGCTAAGTGTGGACCAATAAATCATGAAAGTGTCATCTGTTTTTATTGTCCTATGTTCTGATCAGGCACAAGGGTAAAGGCTTCATCAAAAAATGTTGATACAAGATAGAACATCAAATGTCCCTATGGAAATATCTCCATCTACGAAGTCACTGAGGTATCGTGAGATCGGAAGAGCGGTTCAGCAGGAATGCCGAGACCGATCTCGT
>CBVK0100306902.1:0-13656 GCA_900067695.1 Picea abies
ACATGATCTCCTAGTTATCCCTAAAAAGTGGGGATAACAAGCCTCTCAGTCTCAACCCTCCATATAGCAGTTGTCATTGGAATCTAATGTCCTCTAAAAGAGGAGAAGCTAGACTCTAACTTCCTCTAGAAGAAGGAGAAGATTGTAATGTCCCCCACCTCTTGATGAAGAGGTCCGGGAAGACTTAGTGGTATAGACATCCCCACTAGACCATAGTCTCATACAGCATGGGGAAAGGTCAGCTAACTCAGTGTTATATTTTGAAGTTGACTTGGGAAAAAGGGAAAAAGGACAAAAAGTATCTCAATGAAGAATTAGAACGTTGGAGGTTGAGTTAGGAGTTGAACCCAGGGGTTAGACTAACTCAACAGGGAAATAGAATGGAAGTATAAAGGAAAGGCTAGGGCGCACCTTTCACTCATCTTGGATTTTGGTATTTGCTTGTTGAGCTCTTGAGCACATAGTTTTGAGGATTTTGAGATTACAAACCCTAGAGAACAACTCAATGGTGAAAGATTCCACTCACCTTGTTCCAATATTGGTCTCAGGGATGAAATACTCCACCCACACCATTCTACACTCATCACATGTTCCATCATCGATTCAGAAGGGCAGCAGGGTCGTACCATTCAGGGTTTTCCAGCAGGGACGCACCATTGCATAAGGAGAAGTTCGATCCAGCATTGTGAGAGAGCCTTGAGACATTCTAGCACTTGGGTTTTGCTTGCAGGACCTTGCTCATCAGATTGGAGGTATTTTGGAGGAGTTACTTCAGCCAGATTATTAGCTACAGATTTGGGACGACTTTGAGAGAAGGAGAACATATTGGTGATTCAGATATTCTCAGATCTAGGGGGTCATACCTCAGATTTGATTGTGAGACTTCTCAAGGTGACTTGTGGCAGCCCAATTTATCATCCTAGAGAGTTTCAGGGGTTTTGAAGTACTCCTTCATCCAGGCTGAATTATTGGCACTTCAGGGTTTCAGGAGGGCACAGTCTTGACTAGGGTCTCAGCAGTTTGGAGGAGAAAGACTCAACATTTGGGCTTCATACTTCAAGGAAGGATTTCCCCTGCCCTAATCTATCTTTTGGTGGAGTTTGGCATCACTTGGAAGTCTTCTTCAACTGGGCCTGTTATCCCACGGTTTGTAGAAAGGATAAAAGGCTTGAGGTTTGAAGGTCAAACTGGTGTAACAGGAACCAATCCCACCCAATGTCACCACAATGGGATGGTTCTTTCTATTTAGGGTGGTAAGGCCCAAGGGAGACGTCCCCAGTGACCTGGGGTTTGAGAAGGCAAAGGATTACAGGATAAAGCAGTTATTCCCCCCTCACAAGTCACCACCGAGCAGATAGTCCGGCCAAAAGGCCAATAATAAATAAAAAACCCCCAAAGAGATACACCTACCTGAGACAAAGCAACAATAAATTGATATATGCAAGCTTGCTCAATGGGTTAGTACTTCATATAAATCAGTGACTATCTGATAAACATATAAGCAATTTGACAATAAATATTGACGAAGTCAATGTTTATAAAATAGCAATGAAATAATATCACTTCTTCAATAAATGTTGGAATAACATGGCATTCAATGCAATAAATCAATACTTCATTCAATTAATGCCTCTAATCATTATTCAATTGCTCATAAAGAAAATGTCTAGCTGCACTAATGATTTATAGCTGAAGATGACGGCAGCACTTAGTCAAATAGGGTTAGTTTGTAAGCTAGGGTTAGTGTAGTTAGGGTTTCATTCAATGTATTGAGAGTAGTTTTGATCAAATTCACTTCAACGCAAGAGGTATTCAGATCGGTGCCTTAGGTTTAATGGAGTCAAAAGGTGAAGTACACAAGAGATAAGGAGGCAACGGCTAAGGACTAGAGGGAAAGGCTTTGAGGTGTTGTTGAAGCAAGGCCCCAAAGTCAAAACCCTAGCGGAGAGAGGGTCACTTCTGTGGAGGTGAACTAGGCCTCTATGATCTCTCCTCCTTCCTTAACTCAAATGGAGAAACAGCTAGCTGAAAGATGAAGCATAAAACCAAGACTAGAGAGTTTGATGATGAAGAGTGTTGCTACAGCAAGGCTCTTTCAGCAAACCCTGGAAAAATCGGCCCAAAGTGTAGTAGACCTAGGCTTAAGGCGTCTCTCTCTTCTTAGCTTATTACGCCGAAAGGCGTACACCTATTGACAATGGGCACAATTAATGATCTTTTAACCTTATTTAACCTTAAACCCTAATCTGATGGCTATGCATTGAAGATGTTGGCATATTCTTAGTCGTCCTCCAAAATCAATGGGTCAAATTTATTGTTCATAACTTTCTTGCATTTATAAAGGTATCCGTTAACATGTTTACTTTTTAACATTTACCTAATCACGTTAAAAAATTACTGTACGAATATGTAATTGCCACATTTAAATGATTAAGTTCCATTTATCAACCTAATGCAGCCAAACGTTTCGGCGTTCACCAGCCGCCAGCCACTTTGCGGCGTTCACCAACCGCCAGCCACGTTTCGGCGTTCACCAGCCGCCAACCACTTTGCAGCTGTGCTAGTAGATAGTACGGCTAGCAATAAATGAAGAGAGAAAGAGAGTGTAGCAACGGCTAGGCTCTCTTCTTCTTCAATGGCTGAAAATTTCTCTCAAAGGGGACTTGAGACAAGGACCTACTTGTGTGCTTGTCACCTAGGGTTTTGTTCAACAAAATTCATAAACATATGCAAGAAATGAAACTACAACCATTCATTCAAGAATTTTTGCAAAAAATTATTTACATATCACCAAGAAATATCAATGCAAACCCTAGTTGTAACACCTTCCTTCAAGAGAAATGTCAAAACATGTTAAAATAATCCTCCTTCAACAAGTGCGCATCACTAAATCAGCCAATAACCCAAGATAGGGCGCAAATTTCAGACCTCCTTATGGAGTGAGTAAGTTGTGATCCAAAATGAAGGTGAAAATCCTTCATTTATACCATTCCATGACCTAATTTTACATTTTAGGTCATGTAAAAGGCCGACAAGGCCAAAATACTAAAATCATGTTGTTTTACATTAAAATGTCAAATTAAAACCCTAATCAAGCTGAAAAGAGACATGAAGCCCTTCCAAAGGAGACGTTAGCCCCTTTTAGGGCAAATGAGGCATCCTGGAGCAAAACGTTAGCCCTCCTTGGGCTCCTCCATCATGCCAGACATGCCAACACTGCCCAGTCTGCCTCCCAAGACGTCCAATAGGTGGATGACGTCATGGTCATCAAGGGTGACATCCCAGGCCTTCCAAGGCCAACGTTCCACTGAAAGACGGTCAATCCCCCTAGGTCAAGCTCTGCCAAAGTGCCTCTGGTGGAACGTCCTCTTCTCCTATGGTGCAAAGCCCCTGATACATCTCCATCCTGTCTCTACCCCCTGATGGGGTCTCAGCGTCCACCTGATGGGCTTTTCAGCCCCATGGAGGTCCGAACTAATCATATCTCCCCATGTGTATTGGTCCAAAATGGTACATGTTTGTTGGGCATGGTCCTGCACATCAAAAACTACGCCCTCCATGGGCTCATCAATCACAAGGATCATAGCAATGTCAATCACATTTCATCATCAATATTATTAAACATGTGCATAAAACCCCTAATACATCAATTAAAAACTCAAAGGCATTACACAAGCCTACAATACAAGTCTGGAGAGAAAGACAAGGCGTCCTATTGGGCTAGTGTCCACTGGAAAAGAGAAGTTCCCGGAAGAGACCTCATCCAAGCCATGTAAGTGGGTGAAGTGGTCAAGGGATGTCCAAGCAGGCGGGTGCAATGAAGCCCAAGGATGCAAAAATGTTACCTGTGGGTGCCTTTGTTAGAAGGCGAGTTGTACCTGTCGTGGATGCATTCTTTCCAAGCCCATTCTTGCCTTTTGTTCTTTTTGTTATTTTATCTTTTATTGCCTTTTCTTTTCTTTTGTTCAAGAGCTAATCAGGGGACACTGCCCTGACGTGGTGACCAGTGGTGACAGCGTTACCCACTAGTACTTTCACAGAAATGAGAAGGCTGGCTCGTGATGAGGCCCCCTTTCCCTTGGCCATGCAACCAAAGGTCACTGCCCTGGCATGGTAACCAGCTGGTGGCAATGTCATACTGCTAGGTACCCATGGACCTAATAGGTTGGTTCGTGATGAGACCCCCTATCCTTTGGTTAGGTCTTGTTTTGTTATTTTTTAGGGTCCCTCTTGTTTCTTGCTAAGAAGCCTTTTATTGCTTTCTCAGGGATCCCTGGGCGAAGCATCTCGAGGTTTTATTCTTAGGCTTTTATCTTTTACCAGCTTGCTTTTACCTTCTAGGCCTTTAGCCCCTTCTCCCCACTAGGTAAGATGCAATCCTAAAAAATAGGTCAACCCAGTGCCCGAACAAGTGGAATGGGATGGGTGAGCGAGAAACAAGATGGAAAAGTGATGTTGTGAAGGGAACGGACGATGGCTTCTCAGAGACCCCCCCTAGTGGCTAACCAAAACCTATAGACACATGCTTACTAGGGCATCCTATCAATCCCCCCAGACATGGTCAAGTGGGCAAGTGTAAGATCCAAGCAGTTGTTAGAAATAAATGGAATCAGATGCATACATTCAATGGTTTTGATGATCAAAGTGACACATACCATGATACCTGGACTAATTACCTCATGGAGCAAGTACCATCTCTGACACAGGACCAAGCCGATGGTGATGGATGTTATTGCTGCTGAGAAGACAAAGATGTTGGAAGAAAGAAAAGGTGGGCCCTCCAGGGCCATGCTAAAGTCAATCCTGCTCTCGGTACTCCATGTCTAGGACCTATGGGCCTCGAGTAGGACCTATGGGCCTCGAGACATGATCTCCTAGTTATCCCTAAAAGTGGGGGATAACGGGGACGAAACCTTGGCCTTCTCATCCATCCAGCAGGATGTGTCAGCAACTAGGGGGGTTGGACGTAACCCTAGCTCTTTTGTATTTGGTCCTTCATCTCATATTCAACCTTTGGAGTCTTATTGGGTATTGTCGGGAGCATTTTGTAGCAGCTCATATCTTTTATCTTGGAGCCATCTGATGTTATTCCAGATCTGCTTCTATATTGTATCAGGTTCTTGCTCTTCTTAATAAAAAGGTCAGATCTGTGCTTTGGAGTTCCATATCTTGTGTATTGATTATATCTTGCATAGTATTGAGTATATCTTCATGAATTGTGTTGAATAACTGAAAATAACCCTAAGGCTGAAATTTAAGAGGCCAACCTGCATACACAAACAAACAAACAGTTAATTCAGTGGTGAGCTAGTGTTCCCAAGCGAAAAATTGGCCTGGGAACATTACAGTGGTATCAGAGCTCTAATCCTCCCATCCTATGAGGATTAGCGCATGCAAAAGTTCAGTAGTATCTATATGGGCCGAAGGAAGAAACATACAAGTGAAACAAAAGCCGAGATGGAGGGTTCAGGTGATGACGTTGAGCCACAAGGCTTAGCATTCTGGGCACAAGAGTTCCAAAAGTCCATAAACTAGACAGAATGTAAATTGGTCACCTACATATAAGAAAACCAAGAAACACACCGTAGGGACCAGGCCGTGATAGCTGAGACCTTGAGGAAGGTAGATGAAAACCAAACAAAGATAGCAGCAATGTCGATGGACATGAGTCACAAAGGGAAAGGTCCAAAGGCATATGACAACAGGGAAACGAGTGGATCTCATGGAGGGAACAAGTATCATTTAGAGCATATTCCCTATCATCATTCTGAGGGGAGCCATGGAGGGGGAGCACCACATGGACAGATAGGTAGCAGGACTACTCCTAGACCGTACTTGTCCATGTTCACAGATGAACCTACACAGCATGAACCCATGGATGACTTTGTTGAGCAGATGGCACAATGTACCAGGGAGTACAACGATTTGAGTATGACAATTCAGAGGCAGATGACCCTAGATCAGTACTGTCAACTCAAATTCAAAAACAAACCTAAGTCGAACCCCGAGAGCAGCTATGAGTTTGAGCACAGGGCTGGGAAGATGGAGATTCCCTACTTTAATGGATCGGCCAAGATGACTGCACAGGCGTGGGTACAGAAACTAGACACTTATCTGCAGCTTAACCCTATGAGGGAGATGGAGGCCATCAAGTTTGCCACCATGTATTTAGATGGCAAGGCTCATGATTGGTGGTATCATGGATTGACCACACTGGACCACAATCAGATAGTGGCATACACAAAGTTTACTCAGAGACTCATTGACAGGTTTGACTAGGGGGGTCGTGAGTTACATTTTCGAGAGCTCACATAGCTCAGACAAACAGGAGCACTAGAGGTGTACATTGAGGAATTCCAGAGGCTAGCAGTCATGGTGCAGGATGTGTCACAGACCAAACTCATGATGCTCTTCATTGAGGGGTTGATGGAACCCTTGAAGGGTTGGGTAAAGGATTTTAAGCCTACCAACCTATAGGATGCTATCTGGAGGACGAGAGACCTAGGACCAGCTGCAAAGACAAAATTTGTGCCTAGACCACCTCTTAACACAGGGGGAAGAGACTAGAGACCTCCAATGAACCCAGGGGGACGTGACCCAAGGGGGTTTGACAGGGGAAGAGGTAGGATGGACGAGAATACTAGAAGAGAATTAAGGAGGAAGCAGCTATGCTACACATGCAAGGAGCCATGGAACCCATCCCACAAATGCATGGGCCGTGGCCAAGTGCATTACATAGAGGTGACACCTGACAATGAAGAGGATGAGAATTTCGGCCACATCCAGAACATAGAGGCAGACACCACCGAAACTGCAGAGGAGGCTACAGGTCATGACAGTACGGTGGAAGAGAGAGGTACTTTGGCATCCATCAGTGGGGTGCCCAAGTACAACACCTTCAGAATGAAAGGGGTCTTGTAGGGGCAAAAGGTGTCAGTGTTGATTGATGGGGGAGCCTCTCACAACTTCATTGACTCAGCGTTGCTACAGAGGAGGCATATACCCACGGTTGAATTTGAAGGATTCAAGGTGGAGGTAGTAGGTGGAAGCACCATGCCTTGTAACAGGTACATTCCAGGCATGAAGCTTACATTGGGGAGACATGATTTGGTACAGGATGTTTATGTGATGGACCTTCCGGACACAAACATAATCCTTAGAGTACAGTGGCTCAGTACGTTGGGGCCTATCACTACCAACTACAAGACCATGGAAATGTCTTTCACAGAGGAGGGTGGACGAAAGGTGGTCCTCAGAGGCATGACAAGTAACTCAGCCAAGGTAGTCACGACCAAGAGGATGGAGGCCATTTTCAGGAGAGATGAGATCGTGTATGCTGTTGAGTGCAAGATTTTGGCACGTGTGAACAAGAAGGGGAAAATTCACTACACACCAGATATTCAAGAAATCATTGACAAACACGGTAACGTGTTTGGACCTATCCCACCAGGTGTACCACCCAACATGGGATTTGAGCATATCATTGAGTTGGAGGAAGGAGCAAAACCAGTCATCACCATGCCTTATAGACACCCAAAGAAGTATAAGGATGAAATAGAAAAGGCAATCAAGGAGCTCTTGGACATGGGGCACATCAGACCAAGTTCTAGCCCTTTTGCATCTTCAGTGGTGTTGGTCAAAAAAAAGGATGGAACCATGCGCATGTGCATTGACTTCAGAGCACTAAACAAGAAGAAAATCAAAAACAGGTATCCAATTCCAAGGATTGATGAGCTATTGGACGAGCTCCATGGGGATGTTTATTTCACTAAAATTGACCTACGCTCTGGTTACCATCAAATCAAAATGAGGGAGGAGGACATCCTGAAAACTGCTTTCAGGGGTCATTATGGCCACTATGAGTTCTTGGTGATGCCTTTTGGGCTAACCAATGCCCCAGCCACATTCCAGTCATGTATGAACCATGTCTTCAACAAACAGTTGAGGAAGCATCTCCTTGTATTCTTTGATGACTTACTGATCTATAGCAAGACGTGGGAGGAACACCTTCGGCATGTGGACCAGATATTGACTATCATGGGGGATCAATCATTGTATGCCAAGGAATCCAAATGTGAATTTGGAATGACAAAGGTCCTCTACTTGGGACATATTATTGGGGTGAAAGGAGTACAGCTGCATCAGGAGAAGATTCAAGCCATAATGGAGTGGCCTACACCTAAAACCCTTACAGAGTTGAGGGGATTCCTAGGCATTTTCACTTATTACAGAAAGTTTGTCAAAGGGTTCTCACAACTTTGTGCACCTCTGACCGATTTGACCAAGAAGGGAGCTTTCAAATGGAGTGAGGAAGCCCAATTTACATTTGACAAGATGAAAAAAGCGATGAGCACATGCCTAGTTTTGGCCTTACCAGATTTCAACCAACCTTTCACTTTGGAGTGTGATGCCTAGGGAGAAGGCATTGGGTTCGTACTAATGCAAAATAGGCACCCTCTTGCCTATGAGAGCCGAAAACTCAAGGGACTTGAGTTACTTTACACCATCTACGACAAAGAGATGCTGGCCATCATGCACGCCTTGGCCAAATTCAGGCAATACTTGGTCGATGCTAGATTTGTGGTGAAATCGGACCACAACAACCTTAAGTATTTCTTGGAGCAGAAGGACTTAAATGAAATGCAACAAAAATGGGTCAACAAGATACAAGCCTATGACTTTGACATTGAATTCGTCAAAGGGAAAAACAATGTGGTGGCAGATGCATTATCCAGGAGGCCATCAATCTATGACATGACAAATGTATCGGTTGATTGGAAGGACCTCCTTGTGATAGAATACTCAAAAAATCAGTTCGCTTGTCAGGTGATGGATGGGCAAATACACGATGATAACTTCAGCGTCATCAATGGCAATATCTATTACAAGGGTCAAATCTTTTTGGTTCCTGAATCAGCCTTCAAGGCCAAGATATTACAGGCATGTCATGACTCACCGATGGCAGGGCACCAAGGGAATGGCAAGACATACAGGCAAGTCAAGGAGAGGTTCTCATGGAAGGGCCTCAAAGAGGATGTGATGAAATATGTCAAAAAATTCACTACTTGCCAGGAGAATAAGGACGAGCACACTCACCCAGCAGGACTACTGCAACCCTTACCCATCCCAGAGCACAAATGGGAGAGCATCTCCATGGACTTCATCACAGGGTTGCCAAGGGCGCAAGGTAAGAGCTGTATTTTCGTAGTGGTGGACAGGTTGACGAAATTTGCACACTTCTTCTCCATTGCTACAGACTTCAATGCAGCACAGGTGGCCGAGTTGTTTTTCAGAGAGGTCTTCAGACTACATGGGCTACCCAAAACCATTGTTAGCGACAGGGACAGTCGATTTATGGGTATGTTTTGATAGGAGTTATTCAGGCTAGTTGGTAGCAGAAGGCATGGGTCAGGTGGCTACACTTGGGGGAATACTGTTACAACACCACCCATCACATGTCCATAGGCATGACCCCATTCAGGGCATTGTACAGTTATGACCCACTCTCTTTTGTAGAGATTGCTTTTGGTCACAGCAGAGCCCCCATGGTACAGGATTGGGTACAGCAGAATCAGGACATCCTCAAGGAGTTGAAGGATCATTTACAAAAGGCACAGAATCAGCAGAAGGTCCAAGCAGATAAACACAGGGTAGAGCGTACCTTTGAGGTTGGTGACTTAGTCTACCTAAGGCTCCAACCATACCAACAGGCTTCTATAAAAAGAATGGACCAGAAAAGCTCCAACCTCGTTTCTTTGGGCCCTACAGGATCAGCAGGAAGGTAGGGGTCGTAGCTTATGAGCTGGAGTTCCCACAGGGTAGCAGGATACACAATGTTTTCCACGTGTCCTGCCTGAAGAGGGCCATCGGCCAACACATCACCCCACTGGAGGTGCTGCCACCTCTAGATGAAGAGGGGCAACTGGTTCTAGTACCGGAGGAGATATTGGAGGTTCAGGAGAAGAAGCCCCGGAAGAGAAGCATCAAAGAATACCTTATGAAATGGAAGGATTTTCCCATTGAGGATGCCACATGGGAGAATGAACAGGTGGTACGGGAAACAGGTTTGGAATTTCTTGTGGACAAGCAATTTCTAGCAGGGGAGACTGTAATGTCCCCCACCTCTTGATGAAGAGGTTCGGGAAGACTTAGTGGTCTAGACATCCCCACTAAACCATAGTCTCAAACAGTATGGGGAAAGGTCAGCTAACTCAATGTTATATTTTGAAGTTGACTTGGGAAAAAGGGAAAAAGGATAAAAAGTAACTCAACGAAGAATTAGAACGTTGGAGGTTGAGTTAGGAGTTGAACCCAAGGGTTAAACTAACTCAACAGGGAAATAGAATGGAAGTATAAAGGAAAGGCTAGGGTGCACCTTTCACTCATCTTGGATTTTGGTATTTGCTTGTTGAGCTCTTGAGCACACAATTTTGAGGGTTTTGAGATTACAAACCCTAGAGAACAACTCAGTGGTGAAAGATTCCACTCACCTTGTTCCAAGCTTGGTCTCGAGGATGAAATACTCCACCCACACCATTCTACACTCATCACAGGTTCCATCATCAATTCAAGAGGGCAGCAGGGCCATACCATTCAAGGTTTTCCAGCAGGGGCGCACCATTGCATAAGGAGAAGTTCGATCCAGCATTGTGAGAGAGCCTTGAGACATTCTAGCACTTGGGTTTTGCTTGCAAGACCTTGCTCATCAGTTTGGAGGTATTTTGGAGGAGTTACTTCGGCCAGATTATTAGCTACAGATTTGGGACGGCTTTGAGAGGAGGACATATTGGTGATTCAAATATTCTCAGATCTAGGGGGTCATACCACAGATCTGATTGTGAGACTTCTCCAGGTGACTTGTGGCAGCCCGATCTATCATCCTAGAGAGTTTCAGGGGTTTTGGAGTACTCCTTCATCCAGGCCGAATTATTGGCACTTCAAGGTTTCAAGAGGGCACAGTCTTGACTAGGGTTTCAGCAGTTTGGAGGAGAAAGACTCAACATTTGGGCTTCATACTTCAGGGAAGGATTTCCCTTGCCTTGATCTATCTTTTGGTGGAGTTTGGCATCACTTGGAGGTCTTCTTCAGCTGGGCCGAAACCTTGCCCTTCTCATCCATCTAGCAGGACGTGCCAGCATCTAGGGGGGTTGGACGTAACCCTAGCTCTTTTGTATTTGGTCCTTCATCTCATATTCAACCTTGGAGGCTTATCGGGTATTGTCAAGAGCATTTTGTAGCAGCTCATATCTTTTATCTTGGAGCCATCTGATGTTATTCCATATCTGCTTCTATATTGTATCAGGTTCTTTCTCTTCTTAATAAAAAGGTCAAATCTGTGCTTTGGAGTTCCATATTTTGTGTATTGATTATATCTTGCATAGTATTGAGTATAACATCATGAATTGTGCTGAATAACTAAAAATAACCCTAAGGCCGGAATTTAAGAGGCCAACCTGCATACACAAACAAACAAACAGTTAATTCAGTGGTGAGCTAATGTTCCCAAGCGAAAAATTGGCCTGGGAACATTACAAAGATAGACTCCAACATCCTCTGTTGGTGCTACTACTAAGTCCAACTCACTGTTTCTTTTACTATATTTGTGTCTGTGAAGGTGGTGGCACACTCCCAATGTCAATAGCCACCTACTATAAAGGTGTCTAGACCTGGAACATCCTCCTCCTCTAGCACACTCTCCCCTACCATCTCCTCCTCTTCCTCCTCCTGTAACCAATTAGGGGTCGAGTATTGATGTTTTGGCACCTGCGGGACGTATTAACCTCGAGTATAACCCTTGTACTTAGAGTAGAATATTCTGGAAGCAAGAGAACCATTAAACAGATCTGGAATTACCCTAGAAGAGAAGTCAACCCAAGGAGAATAATAATAAAGAAATAGAAAACCCCAGAAAGAGAAGTCGGCCCCACCTGGAAAAGTCACTTGGACATGCTAGTATAAATAAGGAGGTGCCTTAGCTCATTTGCACACTCTCACTCACTCACTCAACTAGTGTGCAAGTCTAAGGAGTTGTAGCTGCAACAGAAGGAGGCGCAAGTTTGGAGAGAGTAGTGCAACAGTTGTCCTGGAGTATTCTCAGTCTTTTTGACATCTCTCTTGTGCGCTTCCCTTGGTAAAGGTACGCTTCCATTAGTAGAGGTACGTTCTCTTGGTATTGTGTTGCTACTGCAGTAGTGGTGTTTCTAGTTAGGGTTTATCTGTTGGTTCTAGTGTGGACTTGCCGGAACTTTCTATCTAAGAAAAGGTTATTGTGCTCGAGGGTGGCATATGTGAATGCCTATGTTTGGGTGACAATGATGTGACATTGTCTATGGTTAAACGAGCATACCAAAATTTTAACATGGTACCAGAGTCAGTTTCCTTCATAACAGTCTAATAGCTGGAAGGAAGATCCTCAGTTTCCCCCATTGTCAAGATCATTGAGCACTTTCTGAACCCACTGAAAAGGACACCTAAGGAGGGTGCATCTTTTCCCCGGATTAGATCTACAATATTCCGAAGTTGCAGTACCAGTTGCAGCACCAGCTGCAGTACCAGTTGCAGTTCCTTTGGTCCAATGAAGTTTTTGGTAACTTGTTGAGCAACTCGTTGAAAGGATGCTGAAATTATTCTTTCCCTAGATCAACTCGCTAGCCATTCTTCCGACAGTTAGGGTTTCTGGTCTTGCAACAACATCAAACCTTAACCCAAATTCGTAGGCACTTTTAGTGAAGTGTTGGGCCTAATTTTTAGTTGTCCTAGTGCGCTCTACTCTAGCGCATCTCCAGCTAACTTCATATTGCAAGTTGGAGCACTTTGAAGTTTTAGGGTTCGTCGTTGCTTGTCGTTGTTGTCGGATGGTGTCATTGCTTGCCGTTGTTTTTGTAATGTCCCTTTCCAAATAGGAGCTCCAGAGAGGAGGCTTAATGGTCTAAACTGCCCCGTTAGACTATAGCCAGGGCCAAAGAGGGGTAAACAAGGTTACTAGAGGTCACTCCAGTCACAGGTGTTATATTCGGAAAGTGACATTGAGCTAAAAAGGGTTAAAAGCGCTTTTAAGTCATTATNNNTAGGGTTTCAGCATGATTTAGGGTTTTGGAAAGCTATAAAGGAAGGGTCAGCGACCTAATTCATAATTATGCAAATTATGACTTGTCATTGAGGAGAAGAGGTGCATCTCAAGAGAGATAGTTCAGTGTATTCCAGGAGGAAGACACCAGTTGGCTGATTTCGGTGTTGAAAGACACACCCTAGTCACCGGGAAGATCATCCAGGTCTTCCATCATTCTTCATTGATTTCACAGTGCTCCCGTATTCCGGGTATTATCTTTTAGTTGCTTATTTGTATTCTGGCTAAGGTCCTTTTGTCTTTTGATCTAGCCGAGTGTTGTTATTTTATTCAGCCGCAGTTGCTTATTTGTATTCCGGCTAAGATCCTTTGTCTGTTGATCTAGTCGAGTATTGTCAGTTTATTCAGCCGCATTCGGCCATTTTGTAATTCACAGAGATATCATAATACAAACTTTGCAGTCCTTTGTCGCATTTATTATTTGTATGATCATTTATATGTTGTAAACCTTTGATCCTACACACACATTAGCAGCGTTTCCTAGACTAGCCAAGTCAGGAACATTACAGTGGTATCAGAGCTTTAGTCCT
>CBVK0100306903.1:0-13656 GCA_900067695.1 Picea abies
TGTATATTGTATTGTAAACAATGTATCACTATGAATGAATATAGAATATGCTAGTTTTCTCGGTTTGGGTTTCCAGGGGAAAAATATCTGTGTAATGTGTGTATTTTCCATTGTATATTTTCTATTATTTTATTGAAAATTTGTTTGCAGTGAAATATTATAGAAGGTTAAAATCTACAATACCTTCTTCAACCAATTGATAAATCTCAAGCAAAAGGAATCAGTTGTGGAGCACATTGAGAACTTCCAAAGATTGAATATAAAAGTAACGAATATTCCAGATGGGCACCTGATTGATGTATTCATTGAAACTTTAAGGATAAAATTCAACATGAGTTTTTCCTTTGGGAACCCAAATCATGGGAGAATGCATTCAGGGTGGTGAGAAATGTTGAAAGTAAAAATCTGGCTATGGCTACTAGAAGGACCACCCCTAACATCTATCGAGAGAATAATGTTCCTTCTTCTAAACCACCTCAACAATTGGAGGAAAGAAAAGAAAAAGTTTTATTCTTTAATTGTGATAGCAACTACAGTAAGGAACATAAGTGTGGTGAGAAGAAATTATTATACATATACTGTGAAGAGGAATAAGAAGAAGAACAAGAACAACAACCATCTCAATATGAAGATGTAGAAGAGAATTCTTCTGAAGAGAGGACTCCCACCATATCATGTCATGCATTCGTTGGAATTACAATTCCTCAAAACCTCAAGATCAAAGGATATATCAAAAACAAAAAAGGTAATAGTGATAATTGATTCTGGTAGTACTCATAATTTCAATCACTGTAAAGTAGCCAAATCTCTCAATTGCTTTATATATCCAATGCTAGAGTTTCAAGTAATTATAGCAAATGGAGGAACTATCAATTGCTCAGGAAAATTCCATAAGATCAATCTTACTATGGGAGAATATGTAATGAATAGTCCAATGATTGTTATACCCATGGGTGGTGTTGATGTTGTACTAGGAGTCCAGTGGTTACAATCATTGGGAACAATGGCTTTTAATTGTCAATAGTTTTTCATGAAATTTTCATTGGAAGGAAATGAATTTTAGTTAAGGGGTATCACAGGGAAACCCAATAAGGTGTTAAGCTCTAATGACATAAAAAAATTATTGAAAAAGTGGCATTAGGGTGTAATTGTACAACTATTCTCACTAGATGTTAAAACATATAAACCTTCTATTCCCCTATATCTCCAAGGGATCATTGATAATCATTCCAAAGTATTTGAAGATATTCTCGAAGGTCTTCCACCCACTCGCAATCCTGATCATGCTATTCACTTAATTCCTAGGAGCGTTCCTCCTAACATCATGCCTTACAGATACCCTTATGCTTACAAGAGTGAAATTGAGCATATGGTTGAAGAAATGTTAGAGGTTGGCATTATTATACCTAGCCAAATTTCTTACTCTCCACCGGTGGTAATGGTACTCAATAAAGAAAGCTCATGGTGTATGTGTCAAGATTATAGAGAGATAAACAATATCACCATTAAATATAAGTTTCTCATTCTTGTAATTAATGAATTGTTAGATGAACTACATGGAGCAATCTACTTCACAAAGTTGGATCTTCGTTTAGGGTATCATTAGATTAGAATGAAGGAAGAAGATATCCCCAAAAAAACATTCAAAACTCATGAAAGCCATTATGAATTTTTTGTTATGCCTTTTGTCCTTACGAATGCACCTTACAAATTCCAAGGGTTGATGAATTCCATTTTCAAGACCTTCCTTCAAAAATTTGTGTTAGTATTTTTTGATGATAAACTAATCTATAGCAAGTCTTGGGAAGATTGTGTTCAACATGTTGACAAGCTACTGCAACTACTAAAGGAGCAACATCTATATTCCAAACCATCGAAATGTTTCTTTTGGGTGAAGGAGGTAGAGTATTTGGGTCTTATTGTATCTCATGAAGGTCTCAAGGTATACCCTAACAATATTAAATCCAGGATACAAGTCCCAAAACATTGAATAATCTCAGAGGATTTTTGGGTTTGACAGGTTACTACTGCAAGTTTTTTCGGAACTATGGAAGAATAACAACACCTTTAACTACATTAACTAAGAAGGATGCATTTTCATGGACTCTCGAGGCAAATCATGCTTTTGAACAACTTAAAGAGGCAATGTGCAAAGCTCTTGTCTTGACCACACGAGACTTCACAAAAACCTTTATTGTGGAATGTCATGCCTCGAGAAATGGCATTGGTGTTGTTCTAATGAAATAGGGAAAGTTCCTTTCTTTTGAAAGTTGGCCACTCAAGGGAAAGGAATTTACACAAACCCATTTACAAGAAAGAAATGATGGAAATACTACATGCATTGCAGAAATGGATCCCTTACCTAATAGGTAGGCACTTCAAGGTCAAAAAATATCATGATAGTCTTAAATAGTTCTTGGAACAAAGACTATCTTCAAAAGAGAAACAAAAATGGGTGAAAATGTTTCTTTGTGTTATCTCTATCATCCAACCTGATTGGATAACAAAAGAAAGGGATGAATGGAAGAATGACGAAAAAGTGTGGACTCTCATTGAAAGGTTGCAGAAGGATTCGAGTGCATCCAATACATTTACATGGAAAAATGATTCACTGTGGTACAAATATCGCTTATATTTATCTAAGAACTCCCAACTCAAACAAAAGGTACTTTTGGAATTGCACACCTCTCTCGTAGGAGGGCACTTAGGATTTTTGAAAACCTATCATAGGCTAGAGAGGGATTTTTTTGGGGATGGCCTTAAAACTGATGTTCAAAGGTTTGTGGAAGAATATTTGGTTTTCCAACAAAATAAGGTGCAAATAGTTAAGACCCCAGGTATTTTACAACCATTAGCCATTCCAAGTCAGCGTTGGGAGGATGTTTCCATGGATTTCATCATAGGGTTACTGAAGTCTGAAGGAAAGAGTGTCATCATGGTTATTGTTGATAGACTTACCAAGTACGCACACTTTTGTGCACTCTCTCATCCTTTCAAAGCTAGTACAGTTGCTACCAAATTCATGGAGATGATTCAAAAGCTACATGGAAGCCCAAAGATTATTGTTAGTGACGTAGATCCCATATTCACTAGACATTTTTGGACAGAATTATTTTCTTGTTTGGGTACTCTATTTGGCTCATATCTCATCTTATCATCCTCAATTTGATGGACAAAATTAGATAATTAACAAGTGTCTGTAAGGCTACCTTTGTTGCTTTGTCTGTAATAAACAAACACAATGGTTCAAGTGGTTACCCTTGACAACATGGTGGTATAACACTTCCTTTCATACTACAACAAAAATGACACCATTTATGGCACTTTATGGATATCACCCAACGTCCATCACTTCTTCTATAAAAGAAAAATCTAAGGTTCAAGCAGTGGAAGATCACATCGAGCATCAACAACAAGTTCTCCAACTCTCAAAGGACAACCTGACCATGGCACAAAATCGCATGANNNNAGATCAACATCATAGTGAAATAAGTTTTGAAGTAGGGAATTGGGTATTTTTAAGACTACATCCATACAAATAGATGTCCCTCAAGCAATCTCAAATCGATAATAAATTATCACTGAAGTATTATGGCCCTTATAAGGTGTTGCAAAATATTGGTACTATGGAATACAAGTTGGAGCTGCCTGCATCTTCGTGAGTGCACCTGGTTTTCCATGTTTCATGCTTAAAGAAGGTTATAGGTGACAAGATCCGATTTCAAACTATATTGTTGGAACTTGACGAGGAAGGAAAAATAATATTGGATCCTAAAGCTATCACTGACACAAGAATTCACCAGTTGAGGAATAGATCAATTTTAGAGTATCTCATTAAGTGGAAGAAACTACTTGCTGAAGATTCCACATGGGAAGATGATACTTTTATACATAATCATTCAAAACTACTCAAGCATTGATAACAACACTTGTCTAAAGGGGAGGGACATTTTAATCCCTAAATCATGGTACATTACCCCTTGATTGGGGCATATTACATTAGTATTGTTATTTTATTTATATCGGCTTGGGTCCATTAGTTGTAATTGTACATCCTAGTCTCCTATATATACCAAGGAGACCTTTTCATTTGGAATCATCTTGTATTTGTGAATTCATGTAATGTATAAGGAGGTTTCCTCCTCGAAGAAGATTATTATCTAAATTTATCTCTTTGTCAAGGTGCATAGTACTTATTCTTAGGTTTTTTATGCCATTTTGATATTTGGTTCTTAACAATACCTTTGTACTTTTCAGTTTCTCTTTCCAACTTTCACATGAATTTTTCTACTTATTCATATTCCTTTGAATCGTAGATGCAGCTAGAATCTGGTTTTGACTTTGGCTTGTTCTGCTTCTTTGTCTTTTTGGATGCCTTGAACGTTTCTTCCTTTATGACTGGGTTACCTTGTTCTATTCTCATTTCATAGGCTGTGAATATTCCATGTAGCTTGTCCATGCTCAAACTTTCAATATCATTTCTTTCTTCCAAGGATGATGTTTTAGGAACAAATCTCATAGAAAGATATCTTAGAACCTTTTGAACAATCATTGGTTCATCAAATTTTTCTCCCAGTCCTCTAATGGTTTTCATTATTTCATCAACTCGTATAAAGTATGATGCAGTGTCTTCATCTTCCTTCATTTTCAATCGCTTAAATTTCTCTCTAAGGATTTGAAGCTTAGCTCCCTTGACTTTGGCATCTCCTTCGTAAATATTTTGAAGTTTATCCCATAGATCCTTTGCAATCTTGCAATGCATAACCTTGACAAAAATTGAATTATCTGGATTGCTCAGAATGGTGCCTTTAGCCTTTGAATTGCTTTCGCTGAGTTTCTTTCCATATTTGTCGGTTGGGTGAGTGGTTGGTGTTGTATAACCTTCTACTACTGACTACCAAACATCAAATCCTTATTCCTATAAAAATGTTTCCATCCTTTTATTCCAAAAGGCATAGTTCATTCCATCAAACCTTGGTGCTCCAATCTTAGTGTATTCCATGATCTCCTTCCAGTGGTTAAACTGTTTCTCGAAGGACCTGCTCTGATACCAATTGTTGGAATACTAAGAGGGGGGGTGAATCATTATGAGCACTTTATTTCAATTTTTAATCACAATATGTATTCTTTAACTTTATGAGAAATATTCAATAGTTTAACATTATCATTTAATATATCATCAAAAATATAAATCAACCATGAACAATAAGTAACCACAAATACACAATACACCAGAAGTTTACATGGAAACCTAATGCGGGAAAAACCATAGAATGATTTTCTTATATGTTAGAAGAAATACATTCATAGGAAGCACCAACTTCCTTATTTTCCAGCTACAACTAGAAGGAGGCTAAGACCCCCTAGTTTTTCAGCCTCCAACCTAAAGGAAGCTCCAATTGCCTAATTCTCCGACACCAACTGGAAGGAGGCTACAACCTCCTTTCCTTTCCCCATCCAACCACCCACATATATAAATGTAGACAACCTATCACTACCACTAAATCAATCAACCTATTATTGATCTGCCATTTTCATTGCCACAACATGTCACCGCTACTATACTTCATTAACTCCACTGAAACCCTTATGTCTCAAAACCTCATACCAAGTTCCACAAGAATGTCTCCTAAATCAATACTCATGAACTACTAAGACATTTTTGTGCTATACTACTGCAGAATATAGACCCTAACATACACAGTAAACCATACCACTCAAACTATATCTGACATGATGGATTAGATCTTATGAACTTTAGTTTCCTCAACATATTTGTGCCATGTTCCCTGTAAACTCGTGGATGTCCATGCTTTGTCCCACTGTGGCTTGTGGATGTCTGCGCCTTGATATCTCTGCAACTCATGGATTTTTGTGCGTATCTGTGTGTCCATGTTTTCCTTCACTTATCCCTACGAACGATCGCACTCTTGCTTCACTGCAACTTGCGGATGTTCACACTCTTCCTTCACTGCAACACAAAGATAACCTCAAGAAAACACTAGAACAATAAGCTCAACTTCATCCCTTTGAATCCTTCAAATTCTCTCTTCACTTAATTTCATTGCCTCAGACTCACTGCTTCAGATATGTCAATAGTACCTTTCCATAACACTTTACAGCATAGATATTCAATGTGCTCAATAGATGTTAATGAGAGCCTCTTTAAGTCTTATTTATACTTTCCAAGTGACTTCCTTTAGGGGCTAATTTTTAATTGTTTTACCCCTTTTTCTTATTTTAGGGATAACCCACACTCTGTAACACACCCACGACGGGGCATACAAATTTTTTCTTTTCTTAAAGGATAGAATCTCTGTTCATGGTTTCTAATTTGGAAAGTCGGGGAACCAATCCAACCTCCTGGTCAATTATCTTTGATTTTGAAGCCAAAAAACTCTCTAAGATCTTGATGGTTTCATTCTGTAATTAAACACAGAAGCTTTCGGCGTCTTGGTGTAGGTTTAAGGGCTCTTGCGACCTTCCCTTTCACTCCCCTGCAAAATCTCAAAGTACTGGGCGTTAGCTCCTTTTATGTATAAGCCCCCTCTTGATGTGACCTTGGGCGATGAACTTATGGGACTGCGTGATTGCGGACACGTCCAAAGGAGGTTTGAATCAAACTACTTTTTGGCCCTCAATTCTCCTCAAGCCTCCACGTGTCCTCTTTTCAAATCCACGATTTGAATTGCGTCCACCCTCAACTTTTTAATGTTCGTGCAACTCCTGTCCCCGCAATTCTATGGGACCGTCAATCTCTCAATATTGATGGTACTTCAAAAACTGGCGGTTCAGATCTGCCTCTCTCATACCTATGGATCAGATCTGACCTCTTGCAAAATCAACAGACGAGATCTCCTTCGTGATTTTGGGTTTCGGGAGTTTCAACTCTCAAAACCCTTCTCTTTTCTGTACTTCAATCTTCTGAGTTAACGAACTGTGAACACCTATCCACCTAATCAACAACCCTTCCTTTACTTCAGTTGGTTGACCTTTCAACTGGATCAATGGTCCCTCTTCTCGATCAACAGTCGATATTTCCTTCGAGTTTCAGACTTTTGAAATCTCAAATCTCAAACTTCACTCCTTTTCCCAATGGATTTTATCCGGAGGATATAATCCACTGACATGTGTCCTCTTGATCTGATGATCAAGGATTACTTCGAGTCTTTACCGAGAGTCCACATATTTTCCCCACATCTCCCTTAGATCGGATGGCTATGAATTACTTCAGATATTTATCCAGAGTTCTTAGAATTTTTCCATGTCTCCCTTGGATCTGATGGCTATGAATTACTTCGGATATTTATTTGGAGTTCTCATATTTTCACCACGTCTCCCTTGGATCTGACGGCTCAAATCCACTTCGGGTGATTCGAGGCTTGATATTCACTTCGGATGATCTGACGACTTAGCTTCACTTCAGCTGATCGGACGATTGAGATTTACTTCGGATTTTCGGAAGTTTGGACTTCAGAGTTCTCAATTCTCAATCCTTGCATTCTCCTGAATAGATAGTATCTGACGGCTCAGATTCGCCTTGGCAATCCAATGCTTGAGATTTACTTCGGGTGATTTGATGTCTCATATCTGCTTCGGTTGATCAGACGATTGGGATTCGCTTCGGATTTTCGGTACTTTGGACTTCACAAATCTCAAATCTCAATTGAGAAACTCTCGAATGGATTTCCCGAAGCTGCTGATGTGATGACTCAGATTCACTTTGGCAATCCGACGCTTGAGGTTTACTTCAGATGATCTAATAGTTGACGTTTACTTCGGGTCTGTGCCTAGAATCCACAAATTCATGCCACCTTTCCGCTAGATCTGACGGTTTAGATCTACATCTCGGACAATCTGACGATTGACGTTTACTTCGGGTCTGCACCCGGAATCCACAGATTCACGCCACCTGTCCTCTAGATATGAGGTTTCAAATCTACTTCTCAGATGATCTAACGGTTGATGTTTACTTTGGGTCTTCACCTAGAATCCACAGATTCACGCCACCTGTCCTCCATATCCGACGGTTCAAATCTACTTTGGACGATCTGACAATTGATGTTTACTTCGGGTCTTTACCTAGAATCCACATATTCATGCCACCTGTCCTCTATATCTGATGACTGTTGTCGCTCTTCCTCCTGAGATTTCGACTTCCTCTAGCTTAGAGGATTTTCTAAGTATTCAAAGGCCCCGACCTTTGTTCCTCCTACGAGTCTGTCTCTTGGACCTCGTCTGCACTTCTGAAAAAGTGCTTATCTCTTCTAAGCTTCGAAACTTGGAATAAGTCCTACTCTTTTGCCCTCTTAGCACTATCTCTTCCGAGCTTCAACTTCTTGGACCTCAAAGGTCTATGACCCTTCTATTCCTCAAAGGGATGTTTGTGCCCTCTTGGAAACTTTCTCTCAAGCACTCCTTACTAAGCTACAGAGTGTTTGGTAACTTTGTGAGTGTTTCCTAAGTGCTCTGTAACTTTTCCTTCAAGGTTTTGGTCACTCCAGCACGTGAATATCTCGAAGCGAGGACTTTGAATCTCATAGATCGGATGGTTGAGAAGGATCTTGACGAATCCAGAGATCCACGGTCCATATTAAAATTGGGACTTCGGGGATTTTAACTTCCCTTATGACGAACTCATAGTTCATCGAACTTGTGAAGTCCGGAGGACTCAATGGATTAACTCCCACACTCCTTTCCGTATCCAGTGGTCACAATGGACCTTGGCTCTTTCCGAATAGTTTCTCATTTGTTCGCCATCTGAACAAAGGATCCTTCCCTTTCAATACTTCAATATCGCTACTCTTCCTGAGCTTTGTTAGCTATGAAATGATTAAGATATTTGCGTTCTTTCTCTTGGATGTAACACTTGGAAGAATCATTCCGCGCACCCCTTACATTCATTCCTCAACTCTAGAACTTAAGTGGTTCTCGATCTCTGTTTTCCTCACAGAGGGCCTGTGCATACGTTCACTATCTCTCATGAGCTTTAGCAGACTCTATCCTCCAAGGGACTTAGAACAACTAGGAGGTTCAACATGCGTACATGAAATTATGCCCAAGGTTGACGAACTCACAGTTCGTGGCTCTGCTTAAGCCCCCACAGGACGCAAGCATTTATGATTATAAAACATATCCTATCCATATAATTTCCTACTTGCCTAATTATACAATCAAGAAGACACCAAAAAGGGGTACAGTATAATTCATTAAGAAAACATATCTATGCATGCAACATTCATAGGATATCCAAATTTAATTCACATTGCCACTTAAATACACAAGATATGTGATTTACTTATCTATTACAGGTGGTAGACAACTAACTGACTGTGGGTGTTCGTCCTTCGACCCGACCATAGGCTCAGAGGCATTCATTCTTAGCACTCTGGCCACCCTCGTGCCAAGCCATGATATCACCGAGGAACTCTTGTAGTTCTCGAGGACTCTTTCTCTATTTCATCTTCTACTCGGGTTCTTTTCTCTACAAACTTTCAAATATTTCCCTCTTTGTTATGGCCACGGCGAGGTTTATCAGATGCTCGCCCAACATCAAGCTCGCGACCTTCTCTTCCTTATCCGCTAGAGAGCTCTACACATTCTCCTTATCCATTTGTATCTTTTTATTCTAGGATGGTTCTCGACCCATCCTATTCCTTCTGTTAGAAGGGAACTCCGGTCAGTGTGGCCTGTCATACCCAGTGGTACTTCGGGCCGACATTCTGCAGTTTTGGCCATACTTCCATTCATGGGAGTGGTTAATAATTCAACCACTAGTATTTTCTTCATTAACTAATTTCTCTCCTTGGGATTCGAAGGAGGTTTATTATCCTCATCAAGGGAATTTGGGGTTATTTGATATAATGACCCTCCCTTATAGTTTTCACATTCTTTCCTCTAGTGATATCATGGCCAGTACTTTCAAGGCTTCACCCCCACAGTCAGTTATTGGCAACTCAAACAATAACACATTTACATTGTCCACATGCCTTATCATGGTAAATCCTATTTTATGATTAATTACAAGCTGGGGAAACATGGGTGTTACAATTCCCTTCCCCTTAAAGGATCACCGTCCTTGGTGTTCTTTCTCAAAACACCTATCATGCCTTTCTCATTCAGCTGTTTCAAAAATATCGATCCTTCTTCCTCGGTCAGGTCCTTTTTCAAACCTTTAATCTTGGTCACCTGCTTTCAATAATTCTTGGAAAACAAGCACGTTAATCATAGTCTTATGCGAAAACATTGTATAAAAAAACAATTCTAGGAAAATTTCATAATCTTAGCACTATAATTATCTGCGTAGTTTGTGGATTTGTATCCACATGGTTATTTTGTTATCCAAGCTCATTGTTTTTCTTTGACATACCCATTGGGTGCATGATCCCAATTCAATATTTTACAAGAACTATCATCGTTTCATCTTCCTTGCAGTCATTCGCCCTCCAGGACGAGGCTCAGGCATCCCCTTCTCTGCTATACAGTCCCTCGAGTGATCCATCTTTCCTTGCCAAGTTTTTCTCGCATAGGAAGAACTACCCATCATGTGCATGATCCCGATCAATAGTTTACAAGAACTATTAAGGTCTCCTCTTCCTTGTGGTAACTCACCCTCCAGGCCCAGGCTCAGGCATCCCCTTCTCTGATATACAATCCCTTGGGTGATCCATCCTGCCTTGCCAAGGTTTTCTCTCACAGAAAGAATTCTAGAGACTTTTGTCAAGTCTTACAGTCGAGGCGTCCCTCCGAATTGCTCTGCCAAGGCGTCCCTCAAGCTTGTGTTACCTTAACACAATATATTCTAGGTGATCATGGCTTACCACAGGGTTCTCATGGCCCAACAATAGCCATTTTTCATGCTTTTACATCTTGACAACCTTCCGGCTCAGCTAAAGTTAGGGACAAAGGTTACTCCCCTTTTCCCGACTCAATCATAGTTAGGGACAAAGGTTACTCTCCTTCTCCTGAGTCATCTTTATTTCATGCGATCAGATTATACTCTTTCTCACCCGTATCAAAGACATATAAAAATTCATGAGACATCATCATAAATTTTAAACTCAAAATTTTCTTGTAAATCTGTGACCCACAGATATCCAAATTCCATATTTGTTTTGCACATGAAACAAACTCATACTTATGGGACTTTCCTTCCCATATCAGTTTGGCTCAACAGGCAATTGGTATTCCTTATGGCTTACAATGCTTCCATATTCAAGACTCCTTTGCTTCCTGCACTTTCAACTTCAATTAGCCAGACAAATTGTTAGTTTCCATGCAAATACATTTTATTGCACCTTTATAATGTCATCACAAACAATTTCAGAATTGTGCATACTAACAATCAAATTCACTTTCTCATAAAGGAAATAGCGTTCCTTGCAGTTTGGCTCAGTAGTAAATTGGTCTTCCTTATGGGATTATAATACTTCCATATCCAAGACCCATTTTCTCCTACAATTTCAACATTCCTCAACCAAACAAATTGTTAGTTTTCATGCACATTACCTTTTCAAAATCAGACATACTAACAATCCAAGTCATTTTCATCTATTCATTGATACAAAGAAAAATGATACATCATCCCTTACCTATGCATCATTTCATCCTACCAAAATTTTCAGAATGTAATTCAGATATCAATTGACCTTAATGAACGTGTCAACATTCGTGGCCACATTCATATCCAGTGCACCTTTGCATTGATTTTAAGTTTCCCACACTTTACGACAAGTACTTTGTCATGGTGCATTGGAGCTTAGCCAAGATTTTCACCATATGGTTTATTCATTCTCATTCATTGTTATAGAAGGACTATGCTTCCAACTACAGGATGATCACGATTCCCAAATCAGTACACATGAAAATCAAAAGTTTCACATGAATGCCTTTAATCATTCTTCCTCCATTAATAAACATTGTCCTCCACTAAAAAATCCATTTTCTTCCATCTTATGCAACATGTGTTCCCTCAATGCATTCCATGCAGAGTGCCATCTATGAGCACTTTTTGTTTCTGATTGTTCCTTGATTGGTCCATGTATTCATGACATATCATTTCATGAATTCTTCTGAGGATTACAATCAGTCTTTACTACCAAAGGTTCACACCTCCATCATTCAGATTATCCTTCCTGAATCATATTCTACTTGGGTATCCAAGGCATACAACTGCCTTTCAATGTTCCATACATAAAATTAAGACCATACAACATTTCAGAAGGGATTCTTACCCAATCCCTTCATACCTTGTGCCACATAGGCATGAACATTTTTATACCGGTTTTGGCTTTTAGCACCCCCTTTCATATTATCCCATCATTTGTGCTCCATGGGGACTTTTAAAGTCCCTTCAACAATATTTCAACAAGAACCTTCTCATATTTATTGTTAGGCTCCAATCTACTGATGTAAATTAGAGTGCAAATGATTGTCAATCCGGTGTTTGTAAGACTTAGAGGCACATCCAAAATATATGGATTTAGAGATAACTTTTATTCTATGGGAATAAACCAAAACCTATTCTAAGGGCTGAATATAGAAGAGATGCTAAGCTTCTGTTCAGAAGTCCTATTCATAGATCTCATAACAGTAATCAACAATTGTTTTCCTAAAGAGTATCAACAGTAAGCATTCAAGAGATGTTCGAACTAGTTCTAAGGCTTATCAAATGCTAGAAGGACAAAACTCTTATTCAAGAGATGCATTCATTGTCTTCTTTCATTCATTAGCAACTATCATCAATTTAAATCAAAAGTACTGAAAGAGTAAATAACTCAAAAAGCATTCATGATTATCTTAATGCTTGAAAGCAAACCACACATTGAATTCTTATTCAAGAAATCATTCACAATATGAGTAAGGCTTTGAAACATTAAGCATATGACTTAGCTATGGAATTCATCTAACTACAACAAGATATGAATAAAACTCATCTATAGCAAGATCTAATCTAAAACATGTATCAAAGATTACTTGAAAAGAACATAAAGGAAGAGTGTACTAGTTTGGCAAAGGGGGCCCTCTAATGCTTCACTTGTACACTTGAGTTGTCTCAGCTAAGAAAGAGCTCCAGCAGCATTCACATCATCATATCATAGGCGTTATCAAGAAAAAAACGCAGGACTGATCTTAAGATTGCAAATTCCAAAGTTTCTTCATTCACATTCAAGGTTGTTATACTAGTCTATGCTTTAAAGTATTTATACAAGAGTTTTAAACCTAATAATGCTAATAAATCTCCTAAATATCATGATAAGATCCATAATATATTCTAGGAATGTCGAATGCCCCCTTCAAATCCATAATATATGACCAAATCCCACAAAAATCCAAAACTGTCCATGATTTAAGGCTAAAACAGGGTATTTTCCGCTGAAGTGGCCCTGTTTGACCAACGTTGACCAGACACTTGGAAGGCTCAGATCTCGAAGATGATAGCTCATCATCCATCCTTGTACATCAAGAATCATGACCGAAGTCTCAGATTTCACCCAGGTGTCCTGCAAGTACACGAACCTAGGAGCAATTACGAGATTTAGTCAAATCCTGTAATTTCTGATAAATTTTCAATTTTAATGCCAAAAATTAGAAAACTCAATTCTTCAGCTAAAGAATGATAAATATACCTTGCATAAGCTGTTTTATGGAAAATAT
>CBVK0100306904.1:0-10781 GCA_900067695.1 Picea abies
CTTATTATCTGAAATTATCTCTTTTTCAAGGCGTTGAGTACTTTTCCTGAAGTTTTTCTATTCTATATTGATGTTTGGTTCTTAACATGCTCTCGAATAATTTTATTCGGGTCTACAACTACTCTATTAACTTATCTCGCTAGGAAAGCATGTTATTACTCAAGTGTTGATTTCGAAAACTTACTTCTAATTTATCTTCTAATTGCTTAATCTGTTGCTCAAAACCTTGTCTGATTTTATCAATTTCAAAATTGATTTTATCTTTGGCAATCACTTCCATCTGTTGCATATCGTTATGAAAATTTTCAATCAAAAGATTATTTTGGTCCAGTTCTTTTGTGAGATTATCCACTGACCATTGGTTGGAAGTTGTAAAGGCTCCCAATGAGTCAACAACTTCTTTTGCAAATTTAGGGTCACTCTGTCCCTGTCCATCATATATCATTTTATGATTTTTTTGTAGTTACTCCCTCCTTATGTCAATATTCATTGCTTATGATAGCCTTCCTTTTATTTTTGAAAAAGAAATTTGATGAAGGAATATTTTCAGGTTCAACAGGTGTCAGATCATCTATATTGATAACTTCTGAACCAAGTAACTCAGAACTTGTTTCTTAAGGATTTAATGATGGCATGGGAGAAATAAGCGCATTAGATCCTTCTTGATTTGTGGTGTTTTCAATGGAGTTTCAGTTTTTGGAAATGATAGAGGAAAATTGTGCCCCTGTTTCATAAAATCTTCAAATGATACTAAAAATTCTTGCTCATTTTTTCCTGGTATGGATATTCCTGTAATTATTTCATCTTTAGACAATGTATTTGCATTCTTTTCCACTTCCATAGATTTGTCTTAAGGCAAGGTATGTTTCTTGGGATCTGTTGATTTTGTCACCTATGAACTTGGGTTAAGTATTTGTTCTCCCTGCAATATTTTGGGTAGACTATTCCTTCTGTGCTTTTGAAAGCTGAGGAAACTTGATTGTTGATCTTGAGGAAAATTTTGAAATCTGATTACAAACTCATCATAAGATATTACTCCTATGAAAACTTCATCATAGGGTGAATCTTCATGGATGTATCTTTTCATATTGAATTGAACTAAATGATTTTCAACCCCCCTATGTGGATCATGCCTTTTGTACTCAATATCAACCAAATTAATATCTTCTAAGGAAAAAGCCTCCACCTTAGTGTGTCCAAATTCAAATAATGAAAATACACCAAACTTTATGGGAAAGGTTGGCCAAACTCTTTTCAATGCCACCTTCAACTCTTTGGTTATCCCTCCTGAAATTGTTTTATATGCTACTTCTCTGCAAACCAGCCTGTCTAGGAAGAATCTAGGAAGAGCACGAGGAGGTATATAACAGTCAAACACTATGATGTAAGAGAACCTTTCCTCAATATAACAATCTGCAATAGCACCTAAATTTCCAATGATTTGTTCCAAAATTCCTGGGGGAGGCCATCCATAAATAACTTCATGAATTGGGATCATCACACTATGAAAGAATTCATAAAAAGAGTCCATTGAATTTTCCTCCCATAACTTAGAATGATGAAAATGTATGGGCTCAATGACAATCAGAGTCCATCTCCAATTCATAAGAGGAAATGGGGTCTTAAAACAAATTGCATCCATAATATATGCATAAATATAGAAAGGAGCATGTTCTCCTTTAGATTTCATAATTTTGTACTCCCCAATTTGTTTGGCTAAGTTATTTGACATCATTTTTCCCCAATAAAAAGTATATCCCTCAACAACCTCATGGATTATGGGAACCCATTCTATGGTAAAGTGCACATAACTTTTATTACCAAACATTCTACATACAATCATGGCAATGTACAAGATATGAACATCACAAGAGGTTGTAGAATACATACCCTGGGTATGGGTTTTGAACTTATTTTGATTTCCCCACCATGATTTTACTATATCATGGAAAAAAAATTCATATTTAGTGCATTCCTCATCCTCAAACTTCATTATAAATGATGCATTGTAAGTATATTTTGGGTTAGGATTTAATTTGTACATTAATTGAATGTCCTTGAGTCGAAAAGAGTCGAAGATGGTCTTCTAGTGACTTCATATGGTTCTCTTTGGGATATCCATGTGTTCTAAGGACCGACTTATCATATTGATATATGGAATTAGTTACAATCAAGAAACAACTATGTGTAGTTCAGAATTAGCCACATGCCTTAGCTTAGCTAAAAATGTCTCATCCTCTTCTTCCATTGAATCATCGGAACAAAGAGAAATTCATTTCTCTAAAATGTCATAAACTGGCTTCCAATATTTGATGGTGTATGTCAATCGATCAGTAGTATCTGAAAGTATATCTTCATTTGGGTCTGATTCCCGAGTCAATGAATCCTACTTCTTTCCTACTTTGTACGGTGCCATGATTTTCAAAAGTTGATGTTAACCCTCCTATGGGAAGCAAAACTTGTGAGCTCAAAAATGTTGGATGCGAAAATTTTGGATGCTAATGGAAAAATTCTTTGAAGTTTGAAATGCCTTTATTTATAGAAATATTAATGTTTAGATATCCTCACATTAATCTATCGACAGAGTAATCATTCTGAAATCTGTCAAATTTATTACCTGGTGGTCACAACACTTTTCCCAATATTTTACCCTAGCCAGTTGGACGTATTATTAATGATCATGATTAAGATAAAGTACTTCCATAGTTTGACATTCGAGAGTTTTGAGTGCAAAATAATGGTTATCTCCTGAAGTCTAAATTCACAAAGCAGTTAATCAATCTTTAATTACTTTTTCGTTTTAATTGATCATGGTTTAAGGTCTCTTTTTAATTTTAAGAACTTTGGGACTCTAGTACTCCAGAGATATGGGAGTTCGTGAGATTGTATGTGCAGTGAGTGCTTCGTAAGTTCAACATTTAAAAGTTTTGAATGGAAAATAATAGATATCTCTCGAAGACCAAATTCATAGAGTGACTACTTAATGTTATTCACAGCTACTTAAACATGTTTGGTTCATTAATATTTAGTGTTTTATTTATCATGATCATTTGGGTGCCTCGGGACTTTAGAACTTCGATGATCCTTTGAATTTGTTCTTGATTTATCTCTCAAAGGAAAATCTCCTAGAGTGATGTGGCAGTCATGATGTCACTTTTGATGACATGTGATAAAAAGTGAGTGACACGTGTCACCTAAAATCATGTGAATGATGTGACTAAGGTGCCAAAAAAGAGTGCCATATGTCAGCAAAAATAAAGATTGATAGGTGGCCTATGAATCATCAATAGATTTATTTTAAAATATTTCTTCAGGAACATGTCTCCGGGACTCTGGAGCTTCGCAACTTCGGGGTTTTTAGATCTTTAAACACCTTGAGTTTGAAAGTCCTAAATCACAAAGTCCCAAAGTGATTTTGTAGTTTTATTTTGTTTAAACCTCACACAACTTTTGAACTATGAATTTGTGAGAACCATCAATCCGGATGACTAAAATATTTTAGTGGATAGTAATTGATGCACCCTGTTAAGATATAACAAACATATCTTTTATTCTAAAAAGAATGAAATTACTAAGTTTTTCATAATTTATTTTGAAGAGATCAAAACAAAAAGACTTCAAAGTTTAATTTTTATTTGAAATTTTCTAAAGTGTTCTAACATAGGCTCCATCTGGGGATTGTGGCTCCCTGTGAGGCATGAAAGAACAATAGACCAAGTGCCTTTATTGGGTAAATGGAGTCATTATTTCTTCTTTTATTTCTTTAAATGTTTTTTTCTTTTACTTGAAATTTAATCAAATATATAAAAATGAACATAACCATATCTAAACATCTTAAAGCCAACTTGGTGATTGATTCCATAATTGTTTAGGATAATCAATGTAATTTAAAAAAAAATATCAGATTTTGATCGACTCTATTCGCTCTTCAAGGTTATACGGATGTAAAATATGTTTATTTAAGGAATCCCAATTGGTTCAGGATATAAATATTATTGAAAAAAAACTAGATAATAGAGTATATTATATAGATGTGTAAGACAGCCTTATAGATACATAGACATTGCTTCACTGTCAATGAGCTTGTTCAGTACCCTGATGAAGTTATCTATATATCCCTTAATTGAATTTCCTTTCACCACTTCAAAAACAAGATTTCATTTAACTGAGATGAGGGAAATCAATATATGAATTTACTTTCATCATCTCTATTGGGATAAGATGGGGGAAATCAATTTATGAATTTCCTTTCACCATCTGTCTTTTATTTTATTACTTTGAAGTGGGGGCAATAAATTTATATGTAAGATACAAGGGATGACATATTTTTAAGATCTTAATGAAAAAGAAGGTTTGTCTACAATTTTAAGAATACTCTGAGATTAGTTTTTCTTCCAATTCTAAGTATACCTTCACTTATAGGTTAATTTTGGGAAAATTTATTCATTTCATGGATAAACCTTGAGAAAATTCGTGAGATGAAATATGATATTAGAGCTAAATTTACTAGGATTATACTAGACATACGTTTTCAATTAAAATTAAAGAAACATAAAAAAAAAATCATTCGACCTCTTTTGAAAACATGCTTCTAAGTTTTTAGTATTAGGCTAAGTTTTATCGTTTCTACAAGGATCAATATGATGAGAAATAAAAAAGAATATTGTTTATATAAAGAACTAGGGAGAGAGGGAGAAATGATTATATCAAACATTCAAACATCTTAATCTGAACAATTTTAATTTCACACGAGATTCTGTGTTAGATGAAACTTCTGATTTGCTTTGTCCCGTAGTCACTTTCTAAACGTTTTGATTTTTTATATTTAATAATTTATTTTCGTACCAAAGATGATCTTATACCCAATAAAAATGACGTTTCATATTGTATTTTCCCCACTTCTCCAATCTTTTCTTCAGATGATGACGCTATCTTTAATTTGTGGGAAACTATCCCTCATATCTATTTTAATCAGACTTTCATTTTTACTTAAGCAATAAGAGAAAAGAGGAACTCTTACATGTTTTCTTTTGAAGTTTTGGACAAGGGATCGTATTCATTTATCACTTGATTCAAGTTAGTCCGAAGAAGGGAAAAATGAGTGTTGAGCATGATGAATGTGAGTGTGTCGATTGTGCAATCTTTACTCTCTAGGAAAAAGTTCGGGAGTAGTCAGAAAAAATTGAAGATCTCCAAACTTTGAATTTTCAACTTCATCGGTGTATTCAATCTCAAGATCTATGACATCAGGAAGAAATGGTGAATATAACAAGAGTGGTGGGTCAAAACAAAGATCATTTAAATTCTTATCTACGATAATTGAGAATTGTTCGCAGATGACAACCTTGAATGAATGTTAGTGAAGCAATACATAATGAAAATGCATTTCATATCAATAGTCATTAGTGATCTTCCATATACTCCTTGTTTTTGTTTTTTAAACTGTGAAATTAAATCAGACTTTGAACATATAATTTATGAACATTTAGTTTTGATGTAGGAGCATCACCATCAAAGTCAAAGAGTCTGAGAGAGGAGGAAGAATTCAACACCTCAACATACCAAAGTTTCAAATCAACATTTAATAGAAGCAAAGTGAGTTGTTGAGATATTTTGGAAATATTGTTTTTAAATACTTTGTTTGTAAAATCAGGTCGCCGCCTGAGAATGGAAGGATGTTGTAAACTCTTATATGACTATATGGTGTTACATATGTAGAGTATCAACTCTTATATGTTAATAATGTTGGACACACCTACCACACTTAGAGGGGGGGGTGAATGAGTGTGGGGATCTTTTTCCCAAAACTTCCCTCTTACACAAAACTCATTAGTTAGCATTCAACATTTACTCATTACTCATTGTTTTCATTAATAATCAGTTATATGTGAATACGTATCAGAAA
The DNA here is from genome assembly GCA_900067695.1 of Picea abies. Taxonomy (NCBI): domain Eukaryota; kingdom Viridiplantae; phylum Streptophyta; class Pinopsida; order Pinales; family Pinaceae; genus Picea; species Picea abies. The sequence continues at coordinate 5,906 of CBVK0100306904.1, forward strand.
CATATATCAACAATATATCATCAACAAATCATCTCCATAAGGAACACAAGGAACACAAGATGTATGTACAATTTTCTTTTTATTATGGACTTCAATCCGAGGGTTTTTTCAGCAACAACTGAATAGAGTACAAATCTACAAGAGAACCAAATCTATATGCAAGACTCAACTTACATTCTCAGCACCAACTGATATGAGGTAACAATCCTCAATAGATATCAATCTGTACCATAAACAAGATCATCAACCATGCACCAACCTGTGCCAAACTTCCTGTAATCAACTTGTACCATAAACAAGTGCATCCAACCATATACCAAGTATATACCAATCATGTGTCACCTACTCATCAACAATTAATCATCAATATGTACCAACATCATCAACTATACACCTCATGTATGTGCCAACTCATCAATTGCTTGTCTCAACCATGACTAGTTTTGGATTAGTCAACAACCCTAACTTGAAATAATCATAGCTTTGTACCTATAATGAATAAATATTTGAAAATGATACACAATGTTCTTCAGTGTGTTTTATGCAATTTATCTAGGTTTCACTACTTGTAACCTCTTAGACAAGGAGTTATAGAAAAAATGGCATACCTTGCTGAATTCTGTATTATTCTAGAGAGCGACCTTGTAGAGTGTACCCTGCACAGAATATTTGGTGAATCGATATGAAAATGTTCCAGAGTATACTACAAACTTTAATCTAACCAACACAATTTTTCTCACTAAATTGGGATTTGTTATGAAGAAGTTATGATGTTTTTACCTGAAACACTTGTTTTTGACTAGTTTCAGGATTGGTCACAAAACCTATTTTCCACGGAGTGTAACTCCCAAAATACAACGACCCACATGCTGAATTTTTAACCACAGATACTTGGATATGTTTTCTCACTTTCATAGCAATTTAAATATCTGAATCATTATAGAAAAAAAGTTATAGAGAAAATGGTGAGATGACCTATAAATAACATACCTTAGAAAGCACCATCAAAAGAATTTATCCTTCCTTGCATTTTAGCCTTCTTTTCTTCACTTTCCTCAGAAGTTAGGCTTAGATATCCTTGGTTACCTCAGTCACCTATATATATTCAATATTCTCAAGTGTTCCACACCAAAAATGCTCAAGAATATCTCACAAGAAGCTCTCCATCAATACTCCAAAAGATATTCTCACAAGAAGCTCTCCATTGATCCACAAAAAGGATGATCTACAAGAGACCATTGCTATCATTGCTATATTATTTATACTTTCATCCTCTAGTTCACTTAACCTATTTTTAGGTCACTTAACCCATTTCTAGGTCACTTAACCTATTTTCCTTATTTTAGGGTTAACCACTTTCCATAAATAGAAAGTTCTCCAATACTTTATCATTTAAATATTCCTTCTTGATTTTGTCACCTTACTTTATCATTTCTTGATTTTTTCACTTCTCTTGATTATTTAAATAATCCACCTTGAATTTTTCACTTTAATTTATCATTTAAATAATATTAACCCATTTTTAGGTCACTTAACCTATTTTCCTTATTTTTAGGGTTAACCACTTTCCTTAAATATTCCTTCTTGATTTTGTTGCCTTACTTTATCATTTCTTGATTTTGTCACTTCTCTTTATTATTTAAATAATGCACCTTGACTTTGTCACTTTACTTTATCATTTAAATAATGATTTCTTCTTTCTTCTTTTAGGTCACTTTGACTTCTTTGACCTTGGGGGCTTCAATCCTTCATGTGGGGGTCCTTCATCTTCATAAGGCCATAACTCTCAAACCATGAGGAGTTATGTGACATTCCACATGCCACCAAAAATGGCATGACAAGCACTGTCCATCTAGTATAGTTTCACCAACAATTTCCTTGATCTTCATCTCGTTATTTCACATACAAGCATGGGTCCTCCAACCATTCTTCTAGGATAACTCAATCTGCAAAGCATCTTCCTGTGAGGGCTTTCACCATAATGGGAGTAGTTTGGAGTTCATCTGTTTGTGCACCTTATCAATCATGATAAGGAAATAATGAGAGTATGGATCCTCCAACCATTCTTCTAGGATAACTCAATCCACAAAGCATCTTCCTATTAGGGATTTCACCATAAGGGGACCACTTTGGAGTTCATCCATTTGTGCACCTTATCAATCATGATAAGACAACAATGAGTCATCTATACATTTTTCCAACAATGCATCATATTCCAATGGAACCACATCGATCCATCTTCATCATGTATCAATGACAACTCATNNNNCTTCATCATGTATCAATGACAACTCATTGATCCATCTTCATCTATGCATTGCATTATATTACATCAATCACTTGACATCAATCAATGACATCAATCAATCAAATCATTGGCATCAATGACAACATGATACAACAATATCCCCTTTTGGAATTGATCGCAATACCAACATTGATGTCAACACCAATTACCAATTATTGATGTCAACATGTAGATACGACATGCTCTACATCAATAGTCAATGTGACTATCTCTCCCCGTCAATAAACATCAATCAAATCAATGTGATTAACTCCCCCCCTTTGACATCAATGGCAAAGGGTCGTTCTCATCTTGGGGCTACTCCCCTTGCTTGAACTCTCCTTGGGGTTGCTCTCCCTGTCTGAATGCCTTTTAACTCCCTCTAAATAATCTCTCCCCTTTTGAAAAAGGGATATCACTCTGATGTAATGCTAAAGATACATTGAACATACTCCCTCTGTGACCATTGCTCCCCCTGGAATTATGCTTTTGTGCTCTTTCTTCAAATATAGGTCTCTTTTCTAGGTATGTATTTGATAAATATCTCCTCCTAGAATCATGGGAAGAATAATGACTCCCCCTAAGGGTATGTCTCCCCTATATTCTCTGCAAGATGAACAATATGCTACCATATGACGATCCTTGGACCTGTTCATGCATCAAACTTGTGCCATACCATACATCATGAAACAAAAGATATGTCATCAATGAAATAGAGAATCATGAGCAATATATCCACCAAGTACATCATGTACCAAAATGTTCCCACCATGCACAACACCCATATACATCAACCATGTACATCAACAATGTGCCAAAAGATATCATCCATGAAATGTATCCACCATATGCCAACATGTGCATCTACCAATATGCCAACATGTGCATCTACCAACATGCCAAACAATGTGCATCTATCAATATGCTAAACAAATACCATCCATGAGTGTACTATCATACATCATTACTTGCACCAAACAAGTATATCAACCATGCGTCAATAAGCTAAGATTCCCCAATGATGTACAACATGACTATCAATCTACATGTCTCAATGTGTAGCCCATCCACATGAAAAATGAATGCACCATGATATCCAACAATACCATATGCTTCCAATAATACATCATAAGATATATCAATGAAACTTCAAAAAGTACTAGCCATGTACTCCAACAGATCAACATCAAACCATACTCATGGGTTAGTGCCATGCACCCAAGATTTATTTTATATCATAACCTTGTGTGATCTAACTTAGAACCATGAAAACCTGCAGCATAGAGTTATACCATCACATCAAACTCCAAGCCATGTGCATTGCCTTTTTCCCAAGGCTTTATAATAGACACACGGCCTGCTGCACAACTGAGCGTGTGTGTACGCGACCTATTCAAGGTCAGAATGCATGAACATGCGACTGTCACCACTTTTGCCTGTGTGTGCCTTAGTAAATGGCACATTTGAACTTCCCTTCAATCTTTCATTCTGATCTGGCTGCTCTGTCGTCTTCACCCACTTCTGTAGATGACCCTTCTCTTCAGAACTTGAGCTATGAGTATCCATATTTTCAAAGATGTCTCCCTTTTTTACTTCATTCCTTATTCTAGCCATGATATGTGAAGTCCTCATGATGGACTTTCTTCTTGTGTTCTAACACTCCTGGGATTTGTGGCCAAATCCACTACAACTATAGCATCTCATAGAGTTACAGTGAACATAAATATGTCCTATTTGATCACATCTCCAACACCTTGTGGTGTTATAGAATCTTCCATTATATCTTCTTTCATAATATCTACATTCAAAAGCTTTGTGACCATATCCCTTACATGAATAACAATTCCCATGAAAAATAATTTCATACCTTTGCTTTGGTGTCCCAAAAATGTCTTCTTGCTTTCTTCCTTGCTTTTTTCTTTTGAAATTTTCTTTGCCTTGTGTAGATTGTTGTTTTGCAACATTATATTCTTTCTTTGATGGACTTACCTCATGCTTCTTTGAGGTGATTTCTTCAGCATGTGTATCTTATCCTTTGTATCCAAGACTTGATTTATCACATGATGGTCTTTGACTTTCCAAGATCTCATCCAAGATTCATGAGCTATTCAAGAATTTTTTTGACTTTTCCACCTTCTTTCTAAGGTCAAGAATTTCAGCTTCTAACTTGAAACATGAATCTTCCTTTTCATTTATTTGAATCTTCAATAGTTCCTCTATTCTTTTGGCTTCTTCAATTTGGGTCTTGAGATGGACAATAGTTTCAAAAATTTTACTAATCTCATCATCTATATTCATGTCTTCTTTTCCATTCTTTAGTCTTGTGATCTCTTCTTCCTTTTATTCTAATTTAGAACTCTCTTCTTGTTCTTTGAGCATTCCCTTTAATTTCAAGATGTGCATTTGACTCCTCCTAAGAAACTTCTTAGTGTTATCCGAAAGATAGTTGTAGTGTGTATAAAAATGATCACTCCTATACATGTATAAACCCTCTTCAATTTCCTTTTGAAGTTTTAATAGATTTCCTTCTATTCTTTTAATGGGATAAATACCATCAAACTTTACACAAACTATATCTACATCTTCTTC
>CBVK0100306905.1:304-13333 GCA_900067695.1 Picea abies
AAGATTATATCCGATCAAGGATCGGTGTTTACTGGACGATTTTGGACGAGTTCCAAGAGACCTTGGAAACTCAACTAAACTTTAGTACTGCATATCACCTAGAGACTGATGGGCAGACAAAACGTACGAACCAAACCTTGGAAGACATGCTGCGCATGTACGTGATGGACCAACAAAAGCGTTGGGAGGAATTCTTACCTCTAGTAGAGTTCGCTTATAACAACAGTTACCAGAGCACCATTAAGATGGCGCCGTTTGAGTTTCTTTATGGGAGACCGTGTCAGACGCCCTTGAGTTGGGATCGGCTTGAGGATAGGGTCCTGGTGGGACCAGAAGCGATCCAAGAAATGGAAGAGCAGATGAAAACCATAAGACAAAGGATAAGAGTTATGCTGATGCGCACCCAGTCGACCATAGTTATGAGGTCGGCGATCGAGTCTTCTTACGGTTTAAACCGCATAAGAGTTCAATCAAGTTTGAAAAAGGGAGCTAAACTCTCTCCTAGGTTCGTGGGACCTTTCGAAATTGTGGAGAGAAAGAGGCCATGGCCTATCGACTAGCCTTGCCTAATTCTTTGAGGCATATGCATGATACTTTTCATGTATCTGTTTGAGACAGTATGTTAGTGATCCTGCACAAATGATTGACATGAGTTCCTTGCATGAATCGGACGAGGGAGCGCTCACGGCTGAGCCAGTCCGCATTTTAGATTAGCGCGTTCGACAGTTACGACGTCGAACGATAGATCAGTTCAAGGTCTAGTGGGACAGTTATAGTCTGCACTCGGCGACCTGGGAGGACGCATATGTTATGCGTCAACAGTTCCATTTTTGGTTTGACAAATAGACTTATGATACTGTGGTACTTATGATTTTATGGTACATTATTTCGGCATTTATACTGAGAAACTTCGGGACGAAGTTTAGACCAAGAGGGGGTGTATGTAACATCCCGCTCTGGCGCACTGAAAAACTTATTCTTTGGGGACACTTGCTCGCAAGTGATCTGGATTTTTATGATGATGAACCACTTAACCTTGATGATAATGCGTCATGATTGATGACAGGATGTTTTACTATTGCTATATACAGATGCTATTGACTCAGTTTCATTGAGTGTGCAGGGTTTCGGACCTTGAGGATGCAGAGGCATCGGTGGAACTCCCTTGGACTCCGGATTGAGTCAGGGAGTGGGCTATTTGAGTTGTTTTCATTTACAGTGATATTGTGTGGTTTTGATGATATGCTATTGATTTCATGATATGTTGTTGACATGATCTGACATGATGGTTGATGATGCAGGCTGACGATAGCTTGCCGACCAGACTCACATATGGAGTAAAGGGGCCACACACGAGTTCCAGAGAGAGTGAGGGAGAGGTGTGGCAGCAGCCCTGCCACAGCCTATTAGCACTCCCGCCGTGGCTCGAATTGTAGGTTAACGATTACCTAGTTCGAGAGGGCCCATGATGCCGTGAGGGCAGACTGCGACAGTCGCTCACGATTCGAACTGTAGGTTAACGATTACCTAGTTCGAGGGGTTCCACGATGCCGTGAGGGCAGACTACGACAGTCGCTCACGTGATTCTAAGGGGCGCGCAATAAGGCGGGGGCCTTATTCCTTAGAAGCCCTTAGTCTCCCACAAGTTCGCCGGACGGAGTTTTGACTCTAAGAGGGTTATAGATTCTACCAATCCGTCAAGCAGCGAGTGGCACCCTTGGAGCACGGGGTGCATCCTGAAGGGCACGTCGCACAAAGAATTGCAAGCAAGCGAGTGGCACCCTTGGAGCACGTGGTGCATCCTGAAGGGCACGTCGCTTGGATGATGATGAAGGAAAACTTACATGACCCTAAGACCTTAACACCCGATAAATTCTTAAGGATGACTCCCCTAATTAAAATGTCGCCCTGTTCAGACCAAAACCTAAAGTTAAAAACATCTCTCCTTTAAATGTGACAAGCCCTAAGAAAAGATTTTACAAAAATAAACCTAGGGAGTAAGCTAAAAACCCTCCTAGGTGTTAATTAAAGTCTTATAAGGTAAAGGGGATAAAGTAACGAGAAAATTTAATTAAGTGAAACCCATGGCCTTTAATTGATAAAGAAGGAATAAAATTCTAAATTGGGGAAGTATTAAAAGATAGAAATTTTAAATTATATTGACAGGATAAAAGCACTGCAGTTATCTTTTAGGTTCAAAAACAAAAATAAAAATAAAAATAACCAGAGAGATTAAATAATAAAAATTAAGAAACTGAAGGAGTAAATTAAAGAGTAAATTAAGGAGGGATTAATGAGTAAATCAAGGAGTGAATTAATGAGTAAATCAAGGAGTGAATTAAGGAATGATTTAGGAGAAATTTAAGGAGTGATTTGAGGAAGTGAGGAAATCTGAGTCTTTAAACTATTAAAAGAAATTAATTTTAGAGAACGGGAGGCATGCGTGACGCATGGACGGTGGAGACTGGGAGAGAGTTGCCATTAAAGATTAATTAATTAATTAATGATTTAGGGTTAGGTTAGTCTCAAAAATTGTTATAAAAGAGAAGGAAGGGAAGGAAGTAAGAGGAAAAGAAAAAGACGGTTAGCGTAACGATTCGCTACTGAGTTGCGGTCTTGACGGATTGCTTGTGGGAGTTGGGTATATCTCAGCTATATTGGAGTGGTAGCTCCGCCTGTTGAGGCAGGCTGAGACGCTATTTTATTTCTGGTACTTGTGTGGCCCCTTTGCGGCTCGGGGGGCTAAGGGGGAAGAAGAGTACCCCTAGCGTTTGGCTGGGAGGTACCGGTGAGCTTTCTTTGGTCGGCAAGCAGAAGCGGCATGGAGCGAGGGGAGCGGCACAGCCCGAGGGACGTCTCCGAAGCGGGCGTGTGGCCAAGGTATGAATTTAATGGTAAAGTAGGAAGTAGTTTTATATTCGGAAAAATGATTGTTATAGGTGATAATATGATGAGATCGGTCGGCATTATGGTCGAAATTTCGATCCGCAACGAAATGGTAGAGTTTGTTTATATTCTGATCATGTGTCACCGTATTTATGATGTCATGGGTTTGCATTTATATGTATTAGGTGATGTTGTTAATTTCTTATTTGTTATTTCCTATTGCACTTCGTCATTCATAGACGTAACGAAGGGGGTCGTTACAATTAAATCCATGATATGCAGAGTCACATTGGTGTTTGGAAGAGCTCCATCACACCATAAGACTAAATTGTCATAAGACTACGCCACTTGTTGGTAAACCTGTAATTTATGCAATTAAGTCTACATCTATGGAGACATGCGTCTCCATTCAAATATGCCTCCATGTAATAGTGTTTGTAGTTGTTTGAAAGAGGAATTTACATATTTTCCTCTCTCAAAATGAGGAATCTCTAGCAGGTTCATCATCCTTGTGTTGTAAAGTCTTGTAATCATGTTTTAGCTCCAAAATGGGATCCCCGAGGACCCTCTCCTCTACTCTCCATGTACACTTGTTGTACAAACTCAGGGAGCTTCCTCATTTCTTCCATGTCGTGATCAACATACTTTAGTTTGTTAACATGCCCTAGCATTTCATGAACTACTTTGACTTAATCTCGTATTTGTGGCAGTGAAAGTGTTAGCTCCTTCTGCCTAGTTGGTGTTCTTGGTAGGAACTATGTGAGGAAACAAGGAATCACATATCGAATCCCAAATGTGATCCTCAATTGACTTGGAATCACCAAGGTCTTTTTAAACCCTCAATTCCATCTCGCATCTACCATCCCATCGTTGTTGTTTTGAATTGATTTCCCTTGGCGAACCCAACTTCTTATTTCAATGACTTCTATGTGTGGGTTTTATTGATTATTATGAAAAGATTGTGGTTTTAGATTTTGTCCCTTATCCCTTTAGTCATCAGTCTGTGCCTGAGCAATCGGCCAGGAGCCAAATTGACGGTTGTCACTTCGGTGTTTAAAGGCCTATAGATTCAAATGCCCTGCTTTTATGTGCATGGATGATGAGTGAAGGATAAAAATTTGTTATTCCATCTATCCCTTATTTATCTCTAAGTTGATTGATTCCTAGATGAATTTTTAGTCTTTGCACCTACTTGTGTATATTTGGTTTTTCCTTGAAATTCATCCGATCAATATTTAATTTAATATGCTTGGCTTTTTAGTCAGTAACTGAAAGAATTTCAGTTTTTTCAGTCTCTTGATATGGCTTCTCTACCAAATTCAACACTCACTTTTGATATGGCTTCTCTTCCAAACCATAGATTGTTATCATTGTGAACTCCTCAAAAAGGAACTTGTCTCCCACATTGGTGGTCTTTTCCAATTGTAGTGACCCTTTGACTAAAGGAATAATTATAACAAATAATTTATTTTGGATAATAAAGTCTAATATAGAAATAAAAGAGTCTTAGATGGGAACTAATTATTATAACTTCATTTAATATTTAAAGATGGGAACTAATTATTATCTTATTGATGATATTTATATTCATATAATATAACTTCAAATTGACAACTTATTAATTAATTCATTAATAACCTAGAGACATTAGTAACTAATGTGTTTATTGAACCATAATATTGTATGTATGTTGGATATTTAGGCATAGCTAGCACACACATATCTCATATGTAGACGATAATAACAAGCGATGTTCCTAATGTAATTTTTAAAATGTTAAATCCTAATAATGAAAAAAAAATAAATAAAGTAAATCACTAGGCTCCCTTTAAACCCTTAATTCCATCTCGCATCTCCCATCCCTTCCTTGCTTGAACTATGTTGGTGTTTTGAAAATATTGAACTAACCTAGAGATAATCCAAATGCGAAATCTTCAAACCTTTTGACCTAATATCTCTAGTAGACAACTAGTATTAGTCGTCACACATCTAGGGAGTGTGGATAGCATGACCCTCCCTCAACATGAGGGGAGTGTGGATATCTATAAGCATTACCCTTTATAACCATTAATTTTGTGAAAATTAAAAGACTCACTCAATTGCATCTTCTTCAAAATATATATGTCATTAAAACTCACATTACTATTTGTAGAAATAGGCTTCATTACCACCATGAATTTTGTGACAATTAAGAATCACTCAAAATCATCTTCTTTTTAATATATATCCCATTACAAATCACATTACTATGTTTACAATAGGTTATGATGCACTTACATTGGAAATTATTGTCATGATTACTCTTAATCAACGTGAATTGCCACCTAATATGACTATATTTTATCTAGATTTCTAACTCCAACTAAGCCTCACAAATATTACATTTGCATCACCTCATCAAAATTTATATTAGAAATGCGAACAACCCTCATACAACATTTGCACAGTTCATATGTTATATAATATAACATTATCCAATTTGTGATCAGATAAGAGTGCATCACTTAGTAAAGCAAGATTTCTTATGTGCCAATATTAAAGACATAACAAGTTAGTGTGCACCACTTAATAAATATTTCTCATGTTATTAGTGGGTGTGTGAGGTTATGAATATAAACTCTTTGTTTTGGGGATTCTAATGCATTGCATTATATGTGGTCTTTGTGGATCCAACCATAGGGAATTTTTAAGGGATCTCAAACAAAACTTTCATTCAAAAACTCAATAATTAACATGATTATGTAATTCACGCCAAGTTTTTCATTTTTCTGTGTTCTTCATTTCATAACAAGAGAAAGGAATATTCATTGCCAAGAGTCATTTATATTTGGACTAGATTGACAAAACACATCTTGAAACCATCTAGTGAGACCTAATGATAATCGGTAAGTAAATCCCCCTCTATGTTTAACATGTCCTACATATTGTCATGAGTCTTGGTCACATCTCTTTGTAAAACATTAGTGACCTAATTGTGTAGATTTGGTTTTTCCCTTAAATTCATCCGATCAATATTCACTGATTGAATTTCACTTTTTTCAGTCTCTAGAACAACGAAATTCAACAGTCACTTTTGATATGGATTCTCTGCCAAACCATAGACTCTTATCATAGTAAACTGCTCAAAAAGGAACCAGTCTCCCACTTTGGTGGTCTTTTCCAAAGTCTTCTATTTTGGTGGTCTTTTCCACTATTTAGGAATAATTATAACAAATACTTCATTTTGGATGATAAAGTCTAATTTATAGAAATAAAAGAGTCTTAGATGGGAACTAATTATTATACTCATTTATTACTTCACACATATTGACCAAAGTTATTGAATGCTCATATTATTGATGATATTTATATTCATATATAATATAACTTCAAATTGACAACTTATTAATTAATTCATTAATAACCTAGACATTAGTAACTAATGTGTTTATTGAACCATAATATTGGATTTGTGTTGGATATGTAGGCATAGCTAGCACATACATAATCCACATGTAGACGATAATAACAAGTGATGTTCCTTATATGCATATTTTTAAAATGTTCACAACTTATCATGCATACAAATAAATAAAGTAAATCAAGCTTCAAATAATACTCCTTAAAGAAAGAATAATAATTCAACATTCATCCATCTTTAAAATTGAATTATTATAAATTAAACATGGTAGGAACTATGTGAGGAAACAAGGAATCATAATGATATGAGGGCCATGTGACCTAACACTAGTGATATATCCACTCATAGTAGAAACATTTTCTAATGAAAACCCATATCATATCGAAGTTTTTATGTTAGAAGCCACATTTTATCCCTACCTTCTAGTTAACAAAAACTCTTCATAAGTATTTAGATTTCATTGAATTTTGATTTAATAGTATTTTTAATGGTATATCAATGTTTTGTAGAGTGATCTCCTTCTCCATTCTCAAATGATTTAGCCAAGAATTGGCATCTTTATGCCAACCCCCATTAAGCCATAGGTGGCTTTGACTAGAGTTTGAAGAAATCATAGGTAACATGTATTTTCTTTCATGTTAGTAGTCTCCTGTGCTTGTACATTAGGTACCCAGTTTTAGTCATTCTCTTAATGGGGAAATAACTAATTATATGAAGATAGGATAGGTTGTATGATACTAATTATAAGATTATAAATTATAAACACTTTTGAATTTTCTCAGTATTTCTCCATGATTATATAGAAATGCTACAACCCAAATCTTCAAATCCATATATAATATAACAAAATTGATGAGTGTCTCAAAAGGGGTTTATTTTTTTCCTAGAGCCAAAATTCATACAATTTACAATTGTTTTCAAGGTAAAAATAGGTTTTGGACATGGAGGGATATGATATTAGGTTTAATAATCAACAACAAATAAACTCAAAACTATATCAATCAAGGGATTTAGGGAGTTTATCGTTAAGAAATTCCTTAGTGGAAATATGGTTCCTTTATGTAACAATTAGGTATAAATCCCTTAGTGGAAATCCCTTAGTTTATAGTAAAATTAGGTCCCTTTATGTATCCCTTAGTTGAAATCCCTTAGTTTATAGTAAAATTAGGTCCCTTTATGTAACTTTAGGTGACCATACAATATTTCACAGTTATGTATTTAGTTCAACTATATCCACAACTATCCAACAATTTGTCCTTAAATCTCTCAAGTGATCCAAATATATAATATAGCATTTGCACAGTTCATCTGTTATATAATATAACATTATCACAAAAAATACATCTGCTCCATCTCATCTTAATTTATATTAGGAATACAAACATCCCTCAATCCCATCCCATTTAACATGATAATAAAGGAATTAGTATAAAAACTCAATGACATTTAAACAATGCTAATGGGAAGTTTAAAGCAATGGCATATAATCCATGTTCATGCAAGACCTTCACCTCGTTGTGATTAAAACATGGGTGTGTGAGGTTATGAAGATTAAACTCTTTGTTTTGGGGATTCTAATGCATTACACTATATGCAGTCTTTGTGGATCCAACCATAGGGAACTTTTAATGAATCCACTTGCTTGTTGTTTTTCTGAATTGATTTCCCTTGGCGAACCCAACTTTCTGATTTCAATGACTTCTTTGTGTGGGTTTTATTGATTATTATGAAAAGATTGTGGTTTTATCTTCTATCCCTTATCCCTTTAGTCATCAGTCCTTACCTGAGTAGTTGACCAGAAGCCGAATCGACGGTCGTCACTTCGATGTTTAAAGACCTATAGATTCAAATGCTCTTCTTTTATGTGCATGGATGATGAGTGAAGGATAAAAATTTGTCCTATTGTCTATCCCTTACTTATCTTTTAGTTGATTGATTCATGGTTGAATGTTTAGTCTTTGCGTCTTCTTCTTTGATGTGAATTTTGAATGATAAACCTCTGAGTGGAATGAAAGTTCCGTGGCGAATCCAACTTCTAATTCCAATGACTTCTATCTGTGGGTTTTATTGATTATTATGAAAAGATTGTGGTTTTATCTTCTGTCACTTATCCCTTTAGTCATTAGTTCGTGCCTAAGCAATCAGCCAGGAGCTGAATCGACGGTTGTCACTTCAGTGTTTAAAGACCTATAGATTCAAATGCCTTACTTTTATGTGCATGGATGATGAGTGAAGGATAAGAATTTTCCATGTTGTCTATGGAACCCTTACTTATCTTTGAGTTGATTGATTCATGTCTGAATGTCTAGGCTTTGTGTCTTCTTCTTTGATGTGCATTGCAAATGATAAACCTCTAAGTTGAATGGCAGTCCCTTGGCAAACCCAACTTCTAATTTCAATGACTTCTATGTGTGGGTTTTACTAATTATTATGAAAAGATTATGGTTTCATCTTCTTTCACTTATCCCTTTATTCATCAGTCTGTGCCTGAGCATTCGGCCAGAATCCAAATCGACGATCGTCACTTCGGTGTTTAAAGACCTACAGATTCAAATTCTTTTCTTTTATGTGCATGGATGATAAGTGAAGGATAAGAATTTGTTATGTTGTTTATGGACCCCTTACTTATATTTGAGTTGATTGATTCATGTTTGAATGTCTAGGATTTGCATCTTCTTATTTGATGTGCATTGTGAATGATAAACCTCTGAGTTGAATGACAATCCCTTGGAAAAACCAACTTCTGATTTCAATGACTTCTATGTGTGGGTTTTACTGATTATTATGAAAAGATTATGGTTTCATCTTCTGTCACCTATCCCTTTAGTCATCAGTCCATGCTTGAGCAGTCATCCATGAGACGAATCGACAGTCGTCACTTCGGTGTTTAAAGACCTATAGATTCAAATGCCCTTATTTTCTGTGCATGGATGATGAGTGAAGGATAAGAATTTGCCCTGTTGTCTATGGACTCCTAACTTATATTTGAGTTTATTGATTCATGGTTGAATGTCTAGTCTTTGCGCTTTCTAATGAGCGAGTACCTTTATGGCTTGATTAATTAAAACTTCGATTTATCTCTGCATTTTTAATTGCTTGAACTTTTGTACATCTCTGCATTTTTATTGATAAAATCTACATTGTGGATAGATATTGAGGAAATATGTCAACACGGGATTCTCCAAACATTCCTCGCAAACGCTCTATGTATTCTCAAGAAAGAAGAACAGGAACTCCTTCTTCGACCAAGACTCCGAGTGAGAAACAACAATCTCGTCAAAGGAGATTTTCAAACGAGTCTGTGAACAGATCAATGGAAAAACTTGCTCATTCCAGTGCTATGGATGCAGCCTTCTTAGAGAGGTTGCACATCGATACTCCTACACCTGAGAATGTAGGGAATACCTCTAGACAAGAGAATATTTCTGGTAATTTTCTTTGATTTTATTTATTTTGTTGTATTTAAATTTATGTGAGGTTAAATCTTGAAGTTGTTTTCAAATGTGTGTGTAGACAATCAATTTAGAGCAAGGGCCGACAATGAGATTGGTTGTCACGAAGATTCAAATGTCGTTGCAGAGGGTGAAGGTGGATTTAGGAGACAGTAAAAAATAGAGTTTCAAAAGAAGACGTCATTTTCATGTTCAATTTCTAAGAGGGTCCAAAGCAGAAGATGTTGAAGGTGCAATATTTTAAACACGCTGACTTTGCAGGACATTTGTATAACAGATTTTTGGTGACATATAGGAAATTGTCGTGGAACGATGAGGTTCCACACTATTTTTCAAGAAACTTTTTTGCAAAGTTTTTATTGCACATGCACCCCGATTATACTAGTCTATTGTTCAAATATTATGGGATTGGTAAAGGACGTACATATGATCACAAAGGGGCATATCAAAGTGCGTCATTTCCGAGGCCTCCACAACCTTTAGTACCTTACCCAACAGAGGTATTTGCTTCACTTTCAAAATTCCAGGCAACATCAAAAGTTGGAAAAGAGGTGAGGACTACAATCGGGGAAAATTTGGAAGCTATTTTTTATGGTGTTGATGTTGGCATAAAGCGTCAGAGAGAAAAAGCCAATTCCCGAGCCACATTTGTTGATAAAATAGATGTGGAGTTAGATACAATGTCAGCAGAAGATGTTTTGGAGTATGCAAAATTTTGCAGGGATGGTTGGAAGAAGGTCATTTAGAGTGATGATCTGAACCGCAAATTGGTATGTGTTCTATTTAATAAATTTTTGACGCATTTTATGATAGTCTACTTCTAGTTATAGATTTAGATATCATTGTCTCTATAGAAATAATCAAGTTCTTCTTGTCATTAATTTCAGTTTGGAGATATGTTAAACGAATCTCCAGTCGGTAGGGGACTTGATTCGACCGGTTTAAATTTGGATGAGTTGAATCAGGTATGTGTTCTCTAATAGTTTTTCAATCTCCACTCTTTTGAATAAGAGATCAACAACATTTACAATTTTGTATAATTATGAACACATTGAATCCTAGATTTAGTTCTTAGTTGTGTTGTTCACAGATCCCTATTCTATTTCCTACTACTTGAGTAGGCCTGTCTCAATTCTCATTGAGAGAGTTTGAAGAGGGTGGGAGTTCACAGGTATCATTTAATGTCTTAAAATCATTTAAATTTAATGTGTTATTTTCATTTAAATGTAATTTTTCAAATTTTCAAATTTTCAAATTTTCAAATTTGAAATGTGTTATATAGGCTAATGTGGAGAAGAGATTATCAGGCTTGTCTCAATTCTCATTGAGAGAGTTTGAAGAGGGTGGGAGTTCACAGGTATCATTTGATGTCTTAAAATCATTTAAATTTAATGTGTTATAGTCATTTAAATGTAATTTTTCAAATTTTCAAATTGGAAATGTGTTATATAGGCTAATGTGGAGAAGAGAGTATCGGGCTTGTCTCAATTCTCATTGGGAGAGTTTGAAGAGGGTGGAAGTTCACAGGTATCATTTAATGTCTTAAAATCATTTAAATTTAATGTGTTATAATCATTTAAATATAATTTTTTAAATTTTTAAATTTGAAATGTGTTATATAGGCCAATATGGAGAAGAGAGTACATGAGAGTGTGCTTGGAAGGAAGATTGGGATTGAAGAAGCACCCATATTAGAGAACGATGTGTCCATTTAGGATGATTCATAAATGTATGCTCTTGACTTTTATCAAATTTTTGTCTTCTCAAATTTTTAGTTTAGTCTTTCCTATTCAACGCGTTGATCAATTATTTTGAAATATATATAACCCTTAGATAAGTTTATCGTTGTCTTAAATGGTGTACATTCAAACTTATTTAAGGTTAAATATCATGATGAAGACCTAATTTTGAACTTGAACATCTTTGAATGTTTGAGAACAGACTCTATCCCACATCAAAAAAGAAAAAGTTTCTAAATTTTCCTCAATTGCATTCCTTGCTTTCTTGTCAAAGAATGGTGTAGTATGGACAAATTTGTGTTTTCTACATACAACGAATTGAATTCCTTCTTGCCAAGGTATTGTCAAACTCTTAACAAAACTGGTTACTAATCACAAAAACCAACATTCAATTAGATTTATAAATAAGCTCACACATATTGTATATGTGAGCTCGCTCACATAATTTCAAAGAGAAATTCATTATATCTAATATGAATACATCTCATTTAAATGGTTTTTGAAAAATGACTTAATATACATGTGCATATTTGTGTTTTTTTTATGTACATGCAAGATTATATGAGAGCATCCATTCCACCGAAGAAAGAAGAGATAAGTATTTTCCGGAAGAATGGTTTTTAAAATTATGATTTGTGAACTTTTTTAGATAATAAGTAGTTTTTTGGAAGAATTGTTTAATATGGAGATTTATGAGTCCTTTAGTTTGAAAGGGCATCATGGAATTTGATTATATGACCACTGCAGAAGAAGAAGAGATAAGTATTTAACTGCGGAGGAGATTAGTATTTTATTGTTGTGTAAATATGACCAAATAACATCACCTGGGATGAGAATTTCTGAAGGATTTGGGACTTTATCCACGAGGAGAATTTCACCTGAACGATTTTGGACTTTATCTACAAGGATATAAGTATTTATTTGGAAGAATGACTTAATATGGAGATTTATGTTCATTTTCTTCATACACAGTTCTATATTTATTTTTAGATTATTATCTAACTCTAACTCACAATTTTTTTTACTAAGAACACAATAACATCATCTGGATGAGAATTTCACCTGAAGGATTTGGGACCTTATCCACAAGGGGAATTTCACCTGAATGATTTGGGACCTTATCCACAAGGAGAATTTCACCTGAAGGATTTGAGACCTTAACCACAAAGAGATAAGTATTTCATTGGAATAATGACTTAATATGGAGACTTGTAAACTTTCTTCATACACAGTTTTATATTTAGTTTTAGATTATTATCTAACTCTAATTCGATTTGTTTTTTACCAAGAACATAATTTTTTTCTTTAAATTTTTTTAAGATTTTAGATAAGATTTATAAATTGTTTAAATCATGTACTCTTAATTGGAGAGTAACTAGATCTTAAATATGTTTAACTATGGTTGGTTATGTTATTATTTCTTATTGTTTATTTAATATTTAGTTACAATATATATGCTAATATGTGTTGTTTTTTTATTATGTTTTTTATGTTTACAGATGTCTAAATTATATTTGGTGGAAAATATGTTTACAATATATTTTGTGGGAAA